>JAEIIF010057367.1:0-17962 GCA_018874455.1 Drosophila trapezifrons | reverse complement strand
GTGCACAGGCAGCGGAAGATGTTGTTCACCAGGATGGAGTGGGCAAAGGAGCGCTGCCAGGGGAGGAGGATGAGGTTTATTTCATTAACCACGTGGACTCACCATCAACAGCTGGGCAATCTGTTCGGTCAGGGACGTGTAACTCCCCAGCATGGTTCGGTAATCCTCGTTCTGGGCCAGACTCTCGATAATTGTGAGCAGCGAGAGGACGAGATCGATGGACAGAGCCGGCAACCCCTGGGTGATGACAGCGGTGAGGACGGCGGCAATGTCCTGATCCTGCAGCTGGGCGGCCGTATCCCGGAAGGCGGCCACCAGAAGACGGGATATAAACTCGGCCGCCTGTTCGCGGGTCTTGATGGCCACATCCGGCGACAGCAGGATGGCCACCAGCTTACGGATCGCACCCGGCTCATACTCGGCCACGATGCGACGCAGTGCCTCCGGGTGCTGGGAGAGGCGGCACAGGCCCTGGATCACGAAGGCGCCCGGTGCCGGCTTGTTCTCCATGAGGCACTTCAGGAACATGTCCGTGATCTCCGCCCTGTGCATGCGCGGCAGGAACTGCTCGTACTGGGCCGTCTCCGCGAAGATCGAGATGATGGTGCAGCGCATCTGCAGCGGCAGGCGGTCCATGTGAGTCCGCAGCTGCTCCACGACCAGATCGAAGAGGTTCTGCTCGAAGAACAGCTTGGTCATCTTCTCGGAGCGCAGGGCCGTGGCCAGGACCTCGACTATGTCGGTCGCCTCGGGCCCCTGGGGATTCTCGCAGAAGGCCTTGACCAGCTGCTCCAGCACGAAGAGGCAGCGATGCAGGGGCTCGAAGACACTCTCCTCTCCCGTATCCGACAGGAGGGTCTTCAAGGCCTTAAGGGCCGCCTTGCGGATCTCCTGGTACTCGTTGGTCACCTCACAGATGATGCGATCCACCGGAAAGTCCGGCTGCGTGGTGAACTTCTGCATCTGGTCGGCGCTCTGGGCCTGCAGCATCTGATGCAGGGCCTCAATGGAGTGGAACACGGTGTCAGGGTTCTCGGAATTGATGAACACCAACTTGAACTTGTCCAGGAACTCCGTCTCGTCCACAATACTGTGCGCCATCTGCGGATCCCGCAGGCACACGTTCAGTATGTACGTCAGATACTCGATGCAGAAGTCGTCGGCCTCCCGTAGATAGTACCTGCAGGCCAGTTCCAGGATCTGATCCGCCTGCTCCGGCTCAAAGGTGGACATGTCCACGTTGTCCAGCAGAGCCGTGAGCAGATACAAGGCGAACCGGCGTATCATCGTGTTATCCCAGGTGATGAACAGCTCCTTCTCCAGGAGCAACTCCAGCAGGCGATGGGCCCTCAACTCCAGGATATTTGCATCCTGGCGGCGAGCAAAGTCCGTTAGATGGCTGAAGACCGTGATCAGGACGCACTCTTCCAATGAGCTGAGCAGCAGCAGGGCCGTGTCCAGCTTCTTGATCGGCACACTCAGCTCCGTGAAGGACTTCTCCTCGGATTTGGTGCGATCCGGATAAACGGTGCGCGGCTCGTAGACGCGCTTCGAAATGCGGGACATATTTTTGTGTATGATCCGGATTTAATTCCTTTGCAAGATTCTACTTGTATGAACACGACTTGTATTAAATAAAACTCTTTGACAAAAATTGCTGAGAAAATCTACCAGTTTTCGACATTTTCTAAATGCTGTATTATAATTAAACTAGAAATAACTACATTTGGAGAAAGCTTCATTACTCTTTTTAAATTGTCTTAGATTCCTCTTTATCTCTTCTTAAAAAGGAATTCAATATCCCTTTCAAATATATGATATTACATAAAATGTCCATTAGGAACCCACGAATGCATTGAAAAGTGTGTATATTTATGCACCAAAATTCCTTCTCTCAAATATTATCTTGAAATGAAAGACAAACATGTGTTCATAAACTGATTGTACATCTATTTTCGGCTCAGGTAAATCCCATTTGCTTCTTATCTAAGGGAAAAGTAGGATGTGCAAACTATTTCCCATATTCTAGTACTACTCGTCATTCGGAAAAAAATTCGGAAACGCCAGAACAGATTTTAGGAATCTTAGAAAAACCTATCGCTTTTGTTGCGATCAAAAACCACCCCTAAAAATTCCTATTGAATACTTGCCAGAAATGACCAGAAAACGCCGGATACAAAGAAAAGTATACTTTTATATAAAAATCAGTTAATACAAATGATCACAAAATCCGCAATTGACAAAGATATACGCTAACAAACAACGATTCCGTATGCTAGAAGATCCGTTAAATTCAAAAACCGCATCAATAGTAGATATCGTTATCGATCGCATGGATAGCATATTTATCGCTGGGAATGCACTAAATATGCCGAGCGCGTCGCATAGCTAGTTTGAATTTAACAAGCGAACGGGGGTGGAAAGAGGAATGAGCAATAACGCGACGCTTGTTTGTTTCGCCATCGCTTCACACACTCTCTCCGCAATTCGAAAATAGTCGAATTTCCGGATAAACACAGCTCGAATCCCGCGCGCGCTGATCACGATCACAATTACTGAATACACACGACGACGACATGACCCGGCCGAAGGCAAATGCGAAGGAAAAGGCCAATCCCAAACCCCCGCCAGCATCCACAAAGAGGCGGGCACGTCCCAAGCAGCAGTCCAACCAGGATGGTGAGAAGGAGAACGAGGAGCAGAGGTCGGCGCCCGCTCCCAGTAGCAGCACATCCGGAGCAGGGGCCGCTGCCCCGCAAGCCATGTATACGATAATGCGGCACGCCGAGCAGAAGGCGTCCCTCCACAAAAACTACGTAAAGGAGATGCAGCAACTGTACACGAAGGTGAGTACTAGTGGCGTCCCTACGAGCGGCGTTTGTCCGGACAGCAAGGACTCGAATCTAATGCCTTGCGTCTCCATTTGGCTTGCAGATGGGCCACCAAGCCTTCCAGGCGGCGTTTATTGGCGTACTGAAGGCGGTCCTGGAGGCGGAGGAGGGCAACGAGAACGGCACCATGGCCCTCAACTTCTGTGCCACCCTTGTGACCAGCTTCGAATCGGAGCGCACGCACCCAGTGCTGGCAGAGACCATCCACTGGCTACTCACGGTGAGTGTCTACTGTACCTGCCGCGCCTGTCACCCCCACCCCCAGTCCCTAAAATCACGATTTAACTCTTCTTGATTCCTGCGACCCGCAGACATATTCCAGCAATCCGCACATCCGGTATCGCATCTGCTACTTCGTGAATCTCATCCTCAAGGAGCTGGGACCCAATGCCGCCCTGGACGACACTCAGTGTGACGAGATCCTGGAGGCGATGCTGGACCGCGTGAAGGATGTGGCGCCCAGTGTGCGCAAGCAGGCTGTGCTGGCCATGCAGCGTCTCCAGATCCCAGACAATCCCAAGGATCCCGTTGTGGTTGCCTACCAGTATCACCTCTCCTCCGATCCGTCGCCCAGCGTGCGCCAGTGCATCATAACGTGCATGGGCCGCAACTACATTACCGTGCCGTACATCCTGCAGCGTCTGTGGGACGTCGACGAGAAGGTGCGCCGGCACACGTACGTGAATATGTGCAACTACCCCGTGCGCTCCTACAAGGTGGCCCAGCGCCTGACTCTGCTGGAGCAGGGACTCAACGACACCTCGGCCACCGTGCGCAAGACCGTGATTAACTACATGCTGAAGGCCTGGATCGAGTCGTACCAGCAAAACTACATCTCCCTCACGGCTGCTCTGAAGCTGGACTCCAACGAGGAGGAGCTGCTGCGCTTCCGGCGCGTCGCCAAGCAAATGCTGCGGGTGATCTTCGAGAAGACAGACGTCGATCAGCTGACAGAGCTGCTGCCCTTGAGCGACGACTGCGAACTGCACCGCTGTATCCCGCAGGATCTACTGACTGTGGAGCTGCTGCTCTACTGGCAGTGCCTCAGCGAGTATCTGGAGTCGCAGCCAGACGAGACGGACCCGGTATTGCCCGAACTAAGCGTCTTCTGCAGCTATGTGGAAAAGTATGTCGAGGCAATCCCCATTTTCAGTAATTGATCATTCAATAAGTTCCCCTCCTTGCAGATTCATTCTCTTCCAAAAGCCCGACATGGACAAGTTCGCCCAGATCGAGTTCCAGAACATGCTGCTGTCGCTGGTGGAGATACTGCAGTCGTACGACCTGGGCGACGAAATCGGGCGTGGCAATCTGCGTACACTGATCACCAGCTTGCTGAAGGACTGCCTGCTGGACCACAAGATTGTGTGCGTGCTGGTGCGCTGCATGGAGCAGCTGATCACCGACCTCAACGATCGGATGCAGTACTTCATCGACATCATCTACGAGCTGTGCGAGCTGAACACCAAGCAGAACGAGTTGATTCACGACCGCAGCCTGATTAATAAGTTGCTGGACGACTTGGACACGCCGCTGAAGATGAAGATCTCGGCGCTGAAGGTCAAGATTCTGGAGCTGGAGGAGCAGGAGGACAACTTTGTGCGCCAAAAGGAGTATATACGCGCGCAGGCGGTGAACGAAGAAAAGACCGCCGTTACCGGGGAGTACGCGGAACTGATCAGGCCGCTGCTGCTTGAGAAGAACGGCGTGATGGAGATGCCCGCCCGCCCGAAGCTCTCGAAGCAGGAGCGCGTGCTGAAGGCTCTGTACACCTCGTACTATATGGTGGCCTCGCCGGTCGTGCACAAGCTAACGCCTGCCATTTGCCAGCTGTACAAGGACTTTATATGCCGCCACCTGGCCTCCACCGAGGTGGACATCTTCGAGTGGGCCATCAAGTGCGGCACCACCTACTGCCTCTTCTACGAGACCTACTGCAAGGAGGTGTTCGAGGTGGTGGTGGAGCAGGTCTGCAACAATAACATTTCCCGAATCTGCGAGACGGCGGCCAACTGCCTGATGGAGCTGCTGGATCACTACGGCTTGGAGTACTTCAACGAGCTCAACCAAACGGGCGGCCAATTGCCCAAGAACAAGCGGCGCCAGCTCTACACGATGCAGGATATGTACGACTGTGAGGACGATGGCACCCAGTCGCAGAACAGTGACCAGAACTCTGATATTCTCATGGTGATGGGTCACTACGTGGATCGAGTGCAAACCAAGGGCGTTCGACTGGCCATAGTGCGGGGGCTTTGTCGCCTGGTGCTCCGCGGTCACCTGGATGATCGCACGGACGTCATGGAAACGTTGCTGAGGCGCTACTTCAACCCCAACACGGAGCCCATCGTCAGCCAGGTGCTGGGCATGTTCTTCGAGCAGCTGCTGCACCACAAGAAGCAGGCCTTGCTGCAGCCCTGCCTCCTGCCCCTCGTGTGGACCATTATGAATTGTAACCTTGACTCTCCGCTCAGCGCCGTTCAACCCGATCACTTGACCAAGTTCTTTATCGAAATGACGATGCAGGAGGGCAGCTCCCCGCAGACGAATATTCACAACAAGATCGCGCTAAGCTTCCTGCAGTACATTCAAAACTACTTCACCGACCGCAAGGATATGTGCCGCTTACTGGCCAAGGAGCTCACGTCGCTAACAGTCAACGTGTTCAATGGGCCGGCGATTAAGACTGAAATGTTTGAGCTGGCGGACAAGCTGATGGCGGTGAGTGCTTCCTATACTACTTTATTGCTTCGTACTTATTTCCATTTCTTGCACCTTGCAGAGCGACCTGGATCCGCGCATGATCAAGCATATTGAAAACTTCAAGCTGATGGTCAATGGCAGCTTTGATCCGCCGCCGCGGCGCAATCCGGAGGATGGTGACAGCGACGAGGAGTGCGACACAGCCACAGTGACATCGGTAAATGCAGCGCCCGAACAGACAGCTGTAGCGCCCAATACCGAAGAGTCCGCCACAGATCCAACGCTGACCAGTGCTGCAGAAACGCCACAAACTGAAGCCACGATTGTGACGGCTGCAGTAGTTCCAGCGGAAGGGACTACACCAGCAGCGCCAGCCCCTGAGCCAATCATAACTACTTTCGGTAAAGATAACATCATCGGAATCCGTTACCTGCGCCGCTCCATGGCCATTAGCCTATCGGAGGCTGAGATTCTACTTGGAACGCAAGAGCCCGAGCCAGAGCCAGATCCTGAGCCAGAGCCCGAACCAGATCCCGAACCAGAGGAAGATGCGGCATCCGAGGCGGCCGAGACTTCCAAGATGAATCTACGCCGGCCGCAGATAAAGCGACGTCTCGAACAAGCAATAGCCAGGTCATCCAAGACGCCGGAGAAGAAGCCGTCGAGTGACGAAGAAGAAGATTCAGAAGTCGATGTTGTCGCGAGTCCAGCCAGAGGAGATCGGGTAAGAGGTCCAGCCACTCGGATATTCTGGTATGCTAACCACTCATCTTTCTTTCAGTCAAACGATTCCGAGGTGATCGAAGCCTCTCCCACCGCAGCCTCGCCGCCGGGTGCGAGTAGTGCGATGCCCAATGCCAGCCATCTTCGCCTACGATCGCTGCGCACCAGAAAAGGTGCCGGAGCAGCAGGCACGTCCCAGCCCGCTGCCAGCTCCGCTAGCAAAGTGAGTACTAGGCGCTTGCGCTTGCAGCTCTAGGCACTGCGACAGGACCATAAGCACCATCTAGACGCGAACTACTTTTACTAGAAAGTCAAGACACCATGTTTAGTTCTTAAGAGAAAAGTTGCAATCTGCATTAACAAATCAACAAATGTTTTCAAAACTGAATACCAAATAGTTGTTTCCTTTAAGCTTTGTAGTCACTAGTCCACGTCCTGGTAGAACCACGCACTTTGCTTAGCTCGCTTATCTTAGTTTCCATTGGGTTTTCCATGTCTGTATTTCAATTTTTGTTTTGTTTTTTATTATTTCCATTAGCGGAAAGTCCTGCACCTGGAGACGCCCCTCCGAAATGGCCGGAAAAGGGTGCTGAGGCGAACGCCATCGGATCCGAACTCTCGCTCTCTGCGGTCCAGCGACTCGGCCGTTCCCTCGCCCCGCAACTCGCCGCAGCGCAAGCAGCAGCGCCTGGATGAGACGAGCTCCCGGCGACCAGCGACGCAGAAGAATACAAACAGTCCCACGGAGAGCACTTCCTCCGTCAAGGAGAACCGAGTGCCGCCCGTGATAGTTATTGATTCGAGGTCCACATCCGAAGCTAAGTCTGCAACTGAATCTGAGTCGGAACCAGAACCGGCGCCATCGACGTCAAGTCAAAAGCCAGTCAACAACAAGACGCTTACATCTCTTCGCACCCGGATCAGCAGCACAAGCACTCCAAAGATAACGACGCGGAATTCTGCACGGGCCCAGCGGATGAGCAGTCGTGTCATGACCCGGAAGCGGTTGTCGCTGGAGATGAACCTCAGTGCCGGCCAGCTGCAGTCCACGCCCAAGCGAGTGACGCGAGCGGCGGCCACATCCATGAGCGAGCACAAGACACGCAGTAGAAGGAAATAGCTGGTCAAAGAAAAATTAGCGTTATGTTATAGCCACTCCCGTTGTGTGTTCTATGTTTGTTCGTTCGTTCGTTCGAGTTTAGAGTTCCAGTTTAGAGTTAATAGTGTTCCGTGACAATTTCATTATGTACAATATGTGTAAATTATATAGTTTCAAATATAAATATATCGTTGAGTAATTTAATCAATGTTTAGGTCGCTACTTTAAAATAAAAACCATTTATATAACAATTAAACGATCAAGTGACTCCTTTGTTCAAGACAGGGCCGGGCAGCGAGTGTCAGACTGGGAGCCTTACAACGCAGGCCACCTCCTAAGGTTATGCAAGTACTTAGCTATCTCCCGACTGAAAACTCCCTTTCAAAACAAGCAAAGCTTCCATATCCAAGGATGTATATAAAAAAGTTTATAATTTATTCAAAAATATGTGGTATAAATGTGTGTATAAGTGTGTATTTTGATGCTGGCAGGCCGAGCATGCGTGAATAAGTACATGCTGAGATTCCGATGGATACGAATGAAGGAAGCCGATGGCTGGCGAGCAGTGATTACGTTAGGGTCGAGTTACGTACATACGAGTTCTTAGATCTATCCAAAAAGCTTAGCCTACACGAATTAGAAACGATGGTTATGAGGTTAAGGCAACGGCGGTCGTTTGAAACAGATCAAGCTGATCGAAGAGGATGCCAGAGGAGGAGTATTTAAAGTTTAAGGCCATTCAGTTTGTGGGCCGTCGTGTGCAGATCCCATTCGTGCTGCTGCAGGGCCTCGAATGAGGCTTCCAGACTGAGATTGGCCTCGCTAACCAGATTCTGCAGCTTGATGAGCTTGATGGACTTGTGAACATCCCAGTTGATGAACTCCAAAGCTCCCAGGCAGCGAGTGGGTGTGCTCTGAGGAAGGCAAGTTTCGATTAGATTTAATTTATATTATTTTCAAATTGCACATGAACTTACATCCTTTCCCAGCACTTTCACCATGATGCGCACTTCATCCGAGTCCACGCCCCGCTCGCATCCCTTGGGCTTCTTGTCGGAGAACTCCAGCAGATCCTCGCAGCTCACCGAGTTCGAGTCTGCCAGCCGAGCGGCCGTGGCTGCAAAATACTCTGCTTCCGTTTGCGGCTTCCCTGCCACTCCGCCGCCAGCTTGGCTGGTGCTCGGACTCGCGTCAGCAATGGAGTTGCGATTCATGGAAAGATTGACGGAGGCGCGAACCTTCTTGAACAATGCGTTTCCCGCCAGCTCATTGTCCACGCTGGAGAAGCGACGAGTCGCCGCCTCCTCTGGGACAGCTTCGGCCACAGGCTGCGTTTCCTGAGGCCCCACCTCCGACTCCAACGCACTGCAACTGCTGGCTGTAGTGGATGTCTTGCGGCTGCTCTCCATGTCCAGGTTGCGCAGCTCATCATCGTTCACATACAGACCGGAGATCTGGGTGGCCTCGAACTCCACGTCCTTGCCCTTGTTGTAGTGCTCCTTCTGGATGGAGAAGTTGTAGAAGCCGTCGGTCACATCCGGCGACTGTAGGATGCCCTCCTTGCTGGAATCCGCTTCCAGAATGGACTCGAACTGCAGGGATGCGGTGTCCGTAAGCCCGGCAGCATCTGCAGGCGCCAGCTTGTCCAGGTTCTGGTAGGTGTGGCAAGGTTCACTGCCCACCGCCGGCATATTCGCGTACTCCCGATCCGAGGGACGCGACGGGCGTCGCATGCTACTCGGCCGGACGGCGGCCACCACCTCGATGGCACGACCCGGTTGCGGCTGCTGGGCGGACGAAGAGGACTCTGTGCTTCTCCCAGTCTCCTCTCCAAAGTCCGCCAGCTTGCTAAGGGTTCGCTGCAGCCCGTTGGCGGGTATAATCAGCGGATACTTGCGCACATGTCGCTTGGTGCTGTTCTTCACCTGCTTCTTGCCTTCGCGCGGCGGCAGGGGAATGGGATTGGGCGACTCCGGCTCGGGATGTGGCTGTTTCTCCGACTGCTGTGCTGCTTCCGGGAACTTGTAGCTGCCGTGGGTCATGTAGCTGGGGCTTTCACAGGCCTCCAGCGAGTTGGAGTTCTCGTCGTTGTGGCGACTCAAGGTGGCCGCCAGTTCCGCCTTGCGCACCCTGTGGGCGGCACCGCGAGTGGGTAAGGTCATGGGTCGCTGTGACTGGTGCAGGCTCTGCAGGTCGAACTCGTCGGTGTCCAGGTGACGGAGCAGAGTGGCTGCCGGACTGGGTCCAATGTCCAGCAGAGCCTTGCGCTCGATCAGGCTGTTGTAGGCCTCCAGTCCCTCCTTGCCTATCAGCGACTATGTATCCGCGCCGGCGGAGGAGGAATAAAGTGAAGGGAAATGAAATTGTACAAAATGAAAAATGGTGGGCAGGAAGGAGTAACCAATAAGAAATAATCCGAGGCAGTTCAGATAATAAATACAAAAGCAGCGATCAAAATAAGGGAACTGAGGTGGAGCTTAAACCCTTCCTTGAATCAATCTCAAGAGATCCCCCACCATTGAAATTCAGAATTAGTTTTCCTTTATTAAATCCCTTTAAATATGCACAACATTTTCTTACTTTTTCTTTTTGATTACCAATTTTAACTTGTTTTTTGGTTCTTGGAATGCAAACTCTTCTCGATTCTCAAATAGGTTTTATCTTAGTTTGAATTTAGTTTTAGATGTTAGTTCTTTAGTTTCTGGGGTTTCTTTTTGTATAATACTTGAGTAAATTTTGGTTTTCATTTAGGTTTTCAATGTTCTCGGGGTTGAAACGCTTCGAACGTATAGTTTAGAATATCATTTTCCGTAATGCTTATACTTGTATACATATAATTAGGTTGATTTCGATTTAGATTTAAGTAGGTGTATATATATATAATCTGTATATCGTACTTTCAATTTGAGTTTATCCATAAATGCATAGAATGCGAAAATCTTGTAGTAAGTATATTCCATACAATATATAATATATATTCTTAGTGAGGTTATCAAAAAATGTTTCGACACTTTGCGGCCGTCGGCAATTGGATTGAAGTTAATCTTTAGATTTTAGCTTTCGTTTGGTTTAGGTTTTTAGGTTTTAAGTTTTAACTTTTAGGTCTTAGGTTTAGGTTCTTCAAGTTTTTAGGTCTAAGGTTCTTTAGGTTTTTAGGTTAGTAGGCAAATACTTGACTCTTCAATCTCAAATCTTATCAGATACTTAATGGGGTTCGGGGTTCGACACTCTAGCTGAAGTGAGAGCTTAAATGCTTATCTTGGTTTCGGTATCGTCGTTCTTTGGGAGAAAACTCGTTTGGTTTCATATTTCGCTTTATCTTTAGCTTTAGCTTTGGTTTCGATAAAAAATGCAAGCGTCTCAGGATATGGCACATAACCCATTTGCATATGTACGGGATTCTTGATCCGACGACGAATAATGTCTTCTGATGTGTGTGGACAAGTTCTGAGGATTGTCAACAGTTGTGGGTGTGGGTGTGTGTCAGTGTCTCTGTCTGTCCTGGTGGTTTCTCCGTGTCTGTGTGTGACTTATAATTACCGCCACGAGCCATGAGTACTCAAGGCCAATAGGAAATACCCTGTCTAGTTGGAGCCCCCCCTAACAAGTGTCAGTGTTTGTGTTGACATACTGTTTCCGATCACCAAGCTCTTGATGGTTTTTGTATTTAAAAATTCTTGAACATTTCCTATTCCGTTTCTGGAAGCCATTATCTCTTTGTTATCTTTGTAATATATCTTTCTTGTATTGGAAAAATCGATTTCTATTTGTATATGGTTTGTAGGCTACTGAGTGGAGTGAGTATTTCCTGTTTGAGAGTTGCTGATAAAATGTCAGACATATTTCCGTTTTTCGTTTCGATTAAAATTTCGATAACTCGCTAGGTAAGTCGATAAAATCGAAGGACTTGTTTGGACTTGTCTTTGCAAAGCTGTCACAATTCCTATTCTGTCAAATTTAATCGAATTAAAAACAGAAATTCGATCTTATTGTTTCAATTAAAGAGAGTTGAGTTCAGTTGATGATGATGATGATGAGGAGCTATCAAGTGGATGATGCAATGGATTTTGGAAGCTATGCAGCTATTATCTGCATATCATTATTATCTGTTCTGAGAGGTCTTCGGTGTTTTTCCTATAAGGCACACGCTCTCATCTCGTTTCAAAAAATGCAAATCCAAAAAATATATAATCTATTCGCTGTAAATACTTCTACAATTTACTCTTCGACGTCCAACAGACTCCTCTTCCGCTCTCTCTCTCTCTCTCTCTCTCTTTCTCTCTCACACACACAGACACTACACAGCCCCGCCAAGAGCTCCAAGTGATATTCCGGGTCCAATTCCTTTCTTCCAGTCCTGTCCTGTCCTCCGATCATCCTCTAATCGGACATCACATTGCCAAACAGTAAATTGAGAACGTATTTCAGCATTTTCCTTAG
Source organism: Drosophila trapezifrons (assembly GCA_018874455.1). Taxonomy (NCBI): domain Eukaryota; kingdom Metazoa; phylum Arthropoda; class Insecta; order Diptera; family Drosophilidae; genus Drosophila; species Drosophila trapezifrons. The sequence goes on along the minus strand of JAEIIF010057367.1, from coordinate 6,106 downwards.
TTATGGAGCCGGACTGGGCGGGATTCGCGGTGCTACGAACTCGCGCCGGAACTGGAACTCATCGCCACTCTCGGTGCTAGACGAGGAGGAGCTATCGCTGGATCGGCCAGCTGTCACAGCTCCTACACCCGCTCCGGCACTGATCAGCGTGGCTGCGGTCAGTTGCTGTTGGTGGTGAAGGGGCTGCTGCTGCTGCTTCGTCTGCGTCTGCTGTTGCATCTGCCGCCAGTGCATCTCGTGCTGCTTCACTGCCGAGGCGTGTATCTTCTCAGGCCAGTGGAACTCCGTGGGGCGCTGTGGCTTTGCCATCTTGCCACTGGGTGTCAGCAGTGAGCCCATGGAGAGCTGACGCTGCTTGAGCTCCTCGGGCGAACTGCCCACGAAATTGGTGGACGTGGGACTCTTTCCCGTCAGCCGACTGATGTCGAACTCGTGCAAAGCGGTTCCACCGCTCATGGGTCGCTGCAAGACTGTGCCAGCTCCCGGCCTGTAGGTGGCCTGCTGCACCGCCGAAGAGGCTGCCGAGGAGGAGCCCGAGCCGGAGCCGGGCAACTCAGCTCCGTTCAATATGTAACTGGGTTTCTGGCTGGAGCTCAGATAACTGGCGTGTGCCATGTTGTAGTTGTTTCCGGGGCCACGGCCTCCGAAATCGTAGATGCGCTCGTCGTACTGGAACTGCTCGTAGCCCCCGCCAGGAATGCCGCCTCCTCCCCGGTGGAAGCTGCGCCGCTGCCCGCCGAGATTGTAGTGCGGCGCCGACTTGATGCTCGAGTTGGAGCCGTAGATCTGGCGAGGCGAGATGATGGCCTCGCGTTCGTCGTGGCAGGCGGACTGCACCTGGCGATTCAATCCCGCTCGGCGGCGCCTGCCCAACGAGGCATTCGAGCTGGCCGCCACTCTGGCCCGGATGTCGCACTCGGAGCGTGCCAGACTGGGCTTGACGCTCTCCTCGCCGCTGGAGGAGCTCGAGTCCAGGGTCATGGGATTGTAGCTCAGTCGCCGGAGGGTTCGCGCCCGAATGGAACGGGGCTTGTAGGAGGCGGTGCGGCGGGGCAGAGGCGCCTGATGCTCCAGCCTCACCTGCCGCTGGATCACACCACGCTCTCGCTGTGGCTCCGAGAGAACCGGCGAGATGGGATGGAAGCTCTCGTTGAAGGAGGTCGAGCGCTGGCGGTATCCCTTCGATCCCATGTAGACAGAGCTGCTGCTGGCATTCAGACCCGACTTAATGGGCGAGGCGCTGGCCAGCATCTGCTTGGTGGCCCCGTTCCCGAATCTCTCGTAGGCCAACTCATCCTTGAGGCTGGTATAGCCACCCGTCATGACCACGGGCGGAGCGCTGAACAGGGCCTCGCCCTTGAGGGGGAAGTGGAAGCTCTCCTGGGGACTGTAGCTGGACTTCTGGCTGCTGCGTCGCGACAGGGAGATGTTGGTATCCCGCGAGGCGAATCCCGTGTCTGGGGTGCTCGAGCGCTTGTCCTCCATGGGCTTGGGATCCGCTGGGGCGGCGGCGCTCAGCTGGGCCTGGTTGTGCATGTACTGCAGGTGCTTGTCCAGGTGGCTGGTGGCCGCATTGAAATCAAACATGGTCTGGACCCCGTTGCTGTAGCTGTAGACAGCCGACTTGAGGCTGCCCGTGGCACTGCTGATGCCATCGTCCAGGCTGACCAGCTGCGGCAGCTGGTCGTTGAGGATCGTGTCGTTGGAGTCGCTCTTGTCCAGCTCCGTGTACGTGTGCATAAAGTCCAGGTTGAGCGCCTTCAGGGTGTTCTCAATGTCCATGATGTTGTCGTCGATGCTCTTCTGCGGCTGCTGCTGCTCCTCCGCCCGCTCCCGTTCCAGGTTCAGCGGCCTGCTGAGGATCTCGCGCGACTTCTGGAACAGGAAGTCGGAGCTCTCCTTGTCGAAGATGGGCACGCGCAGATCCGTGCTGTTCTTGATCTCGCTTAGCGAGCGGAAACGCTGCACGGCGGCGGATCGATGGAGGTGCAAGGGGAGGAAACAACCGAAAAACACAAAATGCCGAAAGCAAACACAAAACGGGGGAAATGAGGGGCAACGATGGACGAACGAGGAGGAGAAAGAGCAGAGTGTAGACAAAACTCGGAGATTAGCATCTGTCACGGCCAAGATTCGATGACCTGGCGCTACGGGGAAACTAAGTTGATCTACCCACTCGAGCTGCTCACCTGTATGTCCGGAATGCTCTGCAGCTCCTCCGTGAAGTTCTTCTTCTTGGAAAAGGGCGAGGCGTTGCCGTGGGTTGGGGTGTGGGCCGAACCGCTGGCACCTCCGCCTCCCAGGGATCCCGCCTTGTCCCCGCCGCTGCTGTTACTCAAATGCGGAAACCTGAAGCTGAACTTGCGCTTGGGACTGTGGATGGCGGGCGTCTGATCGGAGACCAGATCAATCATGGACCTGAAAAGTGAAGGAAACGGGAGTTAGCTGCATTCTCTATAGTCGGACGGCTTTGTGCTGCTCACCTGGCGCTTATCTCGTTGGCAATCTCGATGGCATGATTGAGTATCCTCTCATCCTTGACGGAAATGGCCTTTACGGTGCCCGAGGACTTCTTCTTCGAGAGCGTCGGCAACAGTCCATGGCCATGCTTGCTGTTGCCATTGGTGTCGCCACTCTTCTGGCCCAGTTTGGCCGACATTTCCGCAAACTCGTTCTTGCTATTCACATGGTCGAAGCCCGGCGACTTGGGCTGGCTCCCCGAAGCCCCACTGATCGATCCGAACATGGAGTTTATCTCGTCCAGCAGCGACGGCCCAAAGTCCAGCTTGTCGGCCGCCATCTCGTCGTCCGATATCTCGTGGTACTCGTGCGGATCATCCACGATGCTCCGAGAAGTCGGACGCCAGCCGGCCTCGCCCGAGAGCATGCTCTTGCCATCCCCTCCGTAGTTGTTGTTGTGCAGGGCAAACTCCAGCTGCTCATCATCCCCGCGGAGGAAAAAGGGATTGGTGGAGCCCCCGGTGGCAAAGTCAAAGGAGCTCTGGCCGTTGGTGGCTATCAGCTTGGGGGTGTGCTCGGCGGATGGAATGAAGGTCGGGTTCATGGAGGTACCCATGGCGCCGCCTCCGCCCTCCGGGAAGTAGCCACTGGCTGTTTGCAACGAGTCTGGACTCGTGGGTGTCGGGGGGAGCAGAAGTGGCGTCTGTTCAATGTCTTCCGAGGGCTTGTAGGGCGTCACTATCTGCTTGGGCACGTGATTGTACTACAGGAAATAGGTAAAGTTATTGGTAAGGAAAGGTGAAGCCGAATCGATCGAATAACTCACATTCTGGGAACTGCCCAGGAAGGCGATATCGCCGAAGGTGGCTCCATCAATGCCCACGTGGCCGGTGTGCTTGAAGTCGTTCTGCGGCTTCGAAATCATCTCTGTGCGCAGCTTGCGCTTGCTGCTCCGGTGGTCGCTCACCCGGCTAAATGAGTCCCGGCTGGAGCTGGGCAAACCTTCGAGGAAGGCCACCGTGTTGGAGGGGTTGAAGTAGCCCGTCTTGCCAGTGCTGAGCACTCCTTTCCAGAAGGGCGTGCCTGTGTTGCGGTCCAGGACGCTGATAATGTCGCCCTGGCGATACAGCAGATGGTCCTTCTTGGGATCCGCACAATTGACCACCGCCTTGAGCTGCTCCGGCTTCATATCGGGCAGCTGGTCATAGATCTCACCGAAACGTGGCCGCTTGGCGGCATCGTCCTGCCAGCACTTCATCATCAGCGTGTAGTACTCGCTGGGGCAGCAGTCGGGCTGCTCCAGACGCTGATAGTTGGGCGAATCGATGGCCTCGAGTATCTGGAGGCCGGTGAGTGCGGCCCAGGGCTGGAAGCCGTACGAAAACATCTCCCACAGGCAGACGCCGTAGGCCCACACATCGGAGGCGTTGGTGAAGCGCAGGTAGTTGATGCACTCCGGCGCACACCACGCTATCGGCAGCTTTAGGTTCACATTGAAGTTGGTCTTGTAGTAGTCCTTGCCCACGCCCAGGGCCCGCGACAGTCCGAAGTCGGAGATCTTGACCTTGTCCTTGCTGAACACGAGGATATTGCGTGCCGCCAGATCCCGGTGGATCAGGCGCTTCTGCTCCAGGTACCGCATTCCATTGCAGATCTGCAGGGCGAACTCGCAGAGAGTGGGGATGGTGAGGAAACTGACGCGCAGCCCGGAGTCCTTGAGGCACTCGAGCAGTGAGCGCAGGTGGGCCAGCTCGGTGACCAGCATGAGCGAGTCTGTGGCCAGGACGACGCCGTACAGCCGCACGATGTTCTCGTGCTCGATGGAATGCATGATGGCCGCCTCCTTGAGGAACTCCATGGGATTCGACTGCATGCGCTCGCGGCACAGGCATTTTATGGCCACTTGGATCTGCCAAAAGAGAAGCAATTAGTGGACTTTCATGAGGGAAGGCTCTAGGAGATCTACTACGGACTCACCCTCTCGCTGCCATTGGTCCAGACGCCCTGCTGGACAATGCCAAACTCGCCGGTGCCCAGCTGCTTGTTCACGCTGATCGAGTCCGCCGGAATGATGTGCTTGTTGTTGGGCACCTTGCCCGGCGAACTGGCCCCGTTCTTGGCGGCCGCGGCTGCCCCACTGCCATCGGTTGCCACTTGAGTCCCGCTGCCGGGCGCCTCCTCCCGCTTCACCGGCACAATGGGCGCCTGCAGCAGACGCTTGATCTTGCTGAGGTAGCTGTGGGGGAAGTGCTTCTCGTAGAACTTGCGCAGCCTCCGGATTTCCGGCCGCGACAGTCCGATGAAGCGCAAATCCTCGTCCGCCGCATACTTGAACTGCGCCGCGTTCGTTATTTTCAATTCGTTTCTGCGTGGGGAAAAGTGGAAAAGTAAAAAAGTGGAAAAATAGAGAAGGCGGAGGCCGGGGAAGCGCTGTTTCCGCTTTTTAGGTCACTCACTTGACGGCATTGTAGTACTGTTGCAGCTCGGACTCCGTGAGGAATTCGTATAAATCAATTTGTGGATACTCTGCAAGCACAAGGAGGGGCATACGAAAATAAACACATTAAGTATACTATATAAAAAGCGAGAGACCACACAAAACAAATCCCGGGGCCCTTATCTTTGATGTTCTTTCTGGCGTCTGACAGAGAATGGTGGGGGTGGGAGTGGGAAAGGGGGAATACCCTAGGCAATAAATAACTTCTTTAACGATCGATCCGCCAACGCAGGCATCTCTCGGGGAGATTCTTTCGTTGTTTCTTTTCTTTCCCAAAAAATTATAAAATAAAATAAGACACACACACACATGCGTACACCTCCTGCATACCTAAAAGTTTTCGTCCCACACAAGCACACGCACACAGGAGTACGTGAGCACATTGACACAGAATTCCGAGTTGTTGTTGTTGCTTCGGCTGCCGCTGCTGCACCCGCATTTGTCATCCATTGTTTGTCCTCTTCGCTCCGGTTCGGAGTTGACAGAGGGTACGGGTGCGGGCACGGGGACATGCACACAGAGATTGCGGAGCTGATAGTGGCCCAGGGATTTGCATTTTTGAGTCACCAAGCCGGATGCAAGATATCGCCTTGCATTTTCCGGCTCCGCCCTGGTCGGTGCATTAACGGGACTTTCCCGCAGGACTACGCTTGTCCTTGAATATGCAAAATAAAATCGATCGGCCAATACATACACTCAACCAACACACACTCACACGCGCGCGTACGCACTGCACAGGAAAACAGCAAAACTACGTAGCAGGAAAAGCCATTTTTTAACAAGGTTTTCTCTGATTTTTCAATCTTTACCGGTTAGTTCACTTCACGCGCAGCCCAATAAGACATTTTTTCACCTTTCAGTTGCATTTTTTCTGTCAAACTTACCCATTTTACTCTCGCGTGTGCGTCTGCATTGTATTTTGTTTTTATTTTTACTCGATTGGCTTTGGCAGTGCTGCCAGATAAAAATGTTGCCTTCCCCCTAAAAAATCACAAACAGTCGAGATTTCCCCCTAAATAATCCAGTTTTTCCCTAAATTCAAAAAATACGTTAATTTCAAGCATGTAGGTACAATAAAAGAAGAAATACCTCAATATGACGTCCCCAATGCCCGTCCCCAATATATTTCAACGGCTCCAAACCAGCCCA
>JAEIIF010057359.1:0-14038 GCA_018874455.1 Drosophila trapezifrons | reverse complement strand
ATAGTGACCACCATCGATAGCCGAAAACATCGATAGTGTCCACCATCGATGTTTTAACAATCCTAGTCTCTACCTCACAGTTGTAGCAGCGAAATCAGAATAATCGCAAAGAATACCAATAATCGAAATAAATGTGGATTTGCTGAGGGTTTTCCCTCACACGATCTTCAAACTTACGCGATAAGAATCCAGGCAATACCCCAAATAGGAGGGGGAACAGGCCAGCAGATTTAATCATCTTTCAATCTATCTATCTTCCAGCAAGCTTTGATTGAAACTGCAGCTCGATCGGAGGTGAGAATAATTTTTATACAGGTTATCAAAGCTTTTCGTTGCAATGTGCTTTGCTCACAGAAAATATTACTCAATAAAAACCAACTGAGATGAGAACGTGTGCACTCTTTAATAATATTTACGAGTATCACTTCTTGAAGCTAATTAATCTGCATGGTCACAAAACATTTCCATTTATTTAAAATCTAGTTTTAAAGAAATAAAATAAAATAGCATCGAGAAGCAGTATCTACATGGTGTATTCGATGTTCTTCAAGATCCAGTTCCTAAATGGCAAGATGCGCATGAAGCCATCGATGAATATCGGCGAGGCAGTACCAGAAACTGTTCCAAAGGTATTTATTCCGACCAGGTAGAGGTGTCGAGGCTTCCCGTCGACCACCTCGATGTCCATTAGCGGTGACCCGGACATCAGGTTGTTCGCCTCGAGCTCAACGCCACACAGGTGGTTCTGGGACAGGGTCAGGCTGCCGAGAGCCTCCGTCAGCGAGATGCAGAACTCCAGGCTGGTCGTGTGCCTCGCCACCTTCCGCCGCCACTCCAGGTCCTGGATCTGGTCCTCGTTCCAGGAATGCGGCTGCGTGAATCCCGCCATCTCCAGTCGTCGGGAGATGTGGTTTCCCTCGATCTCCCGGGCGGGCGGCAGGCAGAGCGGCTGCACGAACTCCGAGAGTTCCACATTCCGCACCATCTTGGCTAGGGCGATGTCGTAGTCGTGGCTGCCCAGCTCGAACTGTGGATGCACCGAGATCTGCTCCATGTCCACCGCTTGCGGTGGCGGAGAGCACGTGGTGGAGCCCCTTTCCAGGCGACAGTCTCCCACCTTGAAGTTGTGGTTGGCGCGCCAGTCTCCGAAAAGGATGAACACGGCTGTGGTGTTGTCGTCCTCGACCAGGACACAGTGAGCGGGAAGGATCGCGTAGCGTTGGTGGATCAGCACGGCCAAGCAAGAGAACTTAGTGGCCGGATCACTGGAATTCCCGTAGCCCACACGGCCAATCCAGGTGTACTCGTCCGGGGCGGTGACCACCATCTCGTTGTGGAGCTGGGACTCCCTCAGCTTGCCACACTCCTGCGGCAGGTCCTGCCCCTGAGTGGCTACAAAGAGGACGTTTAGTAGCAAATATATAAGAGTTTTTGCCACAATATTTAATCCATAATGTTTTATGTAGCCAAAACTCTGGACACAACACCGATTTGAACTATATTTGTTAATTAGTTCCGTGATTAATCTCTCGACTTAATCAGGAATGTGTAAGTTTACGAGCTTTGTAAATGAATTCACTCCCTTGAATGCAGTGACCATTATTAGTCACTGACTTGTTACCGCAATTTGCGAGTGTGCCACAGAGTTAGTAACGTACTCAAAACACCTAAAAATAATAGCGGATATGCTAAATATCTAATTAAAAGCTGACTTTCATAGAGGTATCCTTCACTCGATCGGTGACTTACACGATAAGAACGCGGGCAGCACCCCGAATATAAGGAAAAGCACTCGGAGACCGACAAACATCTTCCAGCTAGCTTTGATCGAAACTAAACCTCGATCGGTGCTGGGAATGATTTTAATACAGGTTATAAAAGCTTTCGCTCAGTGCAAATCGATTGCATTGAGAACGGAAATATGAGAATCTATGAAAATCCGGCTTGTTGTGCTTTCATTCTTAAAAGATTTTCTTTGTTTTCGGTATTTAATTTGAACATTAAATTGTAGTTATTAATCTTTCAAACTCCAAACACATTCTTGGAAGCTCGAGAATATTTATAGGAATTTCGCAAACAGAAATTATATATCAATTTGCACGATTCAATAATACATTTCCGTAAAAAATGTTAAATAAAGTATTTGGTCAAAATTATAGTGAATTATCCCTCTTAAACTTTATTAAAATGGGAGCTCCTAAGTGGGAAGGATACATCTAATATTGGTTGATATTGTGGCTTCTTTTTTATAATGACATTTATTAAGTGGACTTGCACTCGACTGTCTATGGCATCTATTCGATGTTTTTCAAGATCCAGTCCCTAAATGGCAAGATGCGAATGAAACCGTCTATGGCAAACGGCGAAGATTTCTCGGGCTTCTTCCCAAAGGTATTTAGGGCGACGAGGTAGAAGTTCCGTGGCTTTCCGTCGACCACCTCGACGTCCATCAGTGGCGCCCCGGACATGAGGTCGTTCTCCTCAGGCTGAACGCCACACAAGTGGTTCTGGGTGAAGGTCACTCGGAGAGGTACCGACGCCGCCATGCAGAACTCCAGGCTGCTCGTGTGTCTCGTCACCTTCCGCCGCCACTCGTAGTCCTCGTCCTGCTCCGTTTCGTCCTTATAATTAAACCTGGCGAATCCCGCCATCTCCAGTCGTCGGGAGATGTGGTTGCCCTCGATCTCCCGAGCGGGCGGCAGGCAGAGCGGCTGCACGAACTCCGAGAGCTCCACGTTCCGCACCATCTTGGCCAGGGCAATGTCGTAGTCGCGTTGTTCCGACTCGTACAGTGGGTGCATCGCAATCTCCTCGATGTCCACCGCTTGCGGTGGCGGAGAGCACGTGGTGAAGCCCCTGTCCAGGCGACAGTCGCCCACCCTAAAGTTCTTGTTGCCGCGCCAGTCCCCGAAGAGGATGAACTCGGGTGAGACGCCCCCGTGTGGCAGGACACAGTGAACAGGGAGGATCGCGTACCGTTGGTGGATCAGCACCGCCAGGCATCGGAATTCAGTGGTCGAATTATTCTTCTCCCCGTAGCCCACTCGACCAATCCAGGTGTACTCGTCCGGGTCGGTGATCAGCTTCTCATTGTGGAGTTGGGTCTCCCTCAGCTTGCCACAGTGTTGCGGCAGTTCCTGTCCCAGAGTGGCTACAAAAAGGATTTTGAGAATGTGTTCAATGTATGACTTGCCAGATAAATACTTGGATTTATTTTAGATATAGGCTTATTTGTGTATTTTTTCCCACAATATTATATTATACAGCTGGTAGTAGTTTTACACACATACACAAGTATGAACACGAGCTTTGTTCACTCACTTAGACTCATTGCCTATTATTAGTCACTGATTTTCATTATTAGTTTGCGAGTGCGCTACAGATATACAAGTTACAAAAATTAAATAAATTGAAAAATTACTAATTATTTTATTAAAATGTGGATCGTAACGAGTTTTCCTTCACTCGATCGGTGACTTACGCGATAAGAAAGCGGGCAATACCCCTAATATAAGGAAAAACACTCGGAGACCGACAATCATCTTCCAGCTAGCTTTAATCGAAACTAAACCTCGATCGGTGCTGAGAATAATTTTTATACAGGTTATCAAAGCTTTTGCTCAATGCACATCGGTTGCATTGAGAACGGAAATATGAGAATCAATGAAAATCAGGCTTGTTGTGCTTTTAAAAGATTTTCTTTGTTTTCAGAATTTAATTTGATCATTAAATTTGAGTTATTAATCTTATAAACTCCAACTACATTCTTGGATGCTTTAAAAATAATCAGAATTTCAATCAGTCGCATGAATTATATTTATAGGGATTTCGAAAGCTATTGCTGAATGAAAATATTTTAGTTTTCGCTCTTCAATAATATTGGAAAGTATCTCTTCTGAATAATAATTTTCAATTAATTTCCTTTATAATTTCTAAATATGAATAGTCCCCATAAAAGTTTATTTAAATGGGAGCTCCTAAATTGCATAATCAAAGCTATTAAGTAAAGAAGGGTTATATATCAGACAATAAAAGCGATTTTGTATAGTTGAGTTATTATTCCCGCGCATCGTGCGCTAGTTTTATTCAAGCTTTATTCGACTCAGCGGTTTTATAATTTTAAAGATAAGTTCTTTATTCGATATTTTTCAAGATCCAGTTCCTAAATGGCAAGATGCGAATGAAACCGTCTATGGAAAGCGAAGCAACACTTGGCGTCCCAAAGGTGTTAAGTGCGACGAGGTAGAAGTTCCGTGGCTTTCCGTCGACCACCTCGACGTCCATCAGTGGCGCTCCGGACATGAGGTTGGTCTTCTCAGGCTGAACGCCACACAAGTGGTTCTGGGTGAAGGTCACTCGGAGGTGTGCCGTCGCCGAGCTGCAGAACTCCAGGCTGGTCGTGTGCCTCTTCACCTTCCGCCGCCACTCGAAGTCCTTGATCTGCTCTTCGGCTGCACGGTTAATCCTGGCGAATCCCGCCATCTCCAGTCGCCGGGAGATGTGGTTGCCCTCGATCTCCCGCGCGGGCGGCAGGCAGAGCGGCTGCACGAACTCCGAGAGCTCCACGTTCTGCACCATCTTGGCCAGGGCAACGTCGTAGTCGAATTGGCGCAAGTCGTACTGTGGGTGCAGCACAATCTCCTCGATGTCCACCGCTTGCGGTGGCGGAGAGCACGTGGTGAAGCCCCTCTCCTGGAGACAGTCGCCGACCTTGAAGTTCTGGTTGGCGCGCCAGTCCCCGAAAAGGATGAACTCGGGGGTGGAGTTACGGATTTGCTGGACACAATGAGCGGGGAGAATCGCGTAGCGTTGGTGGATCAGCACCGCCAGGCATTGGAATCCAGTGTCCGGATTATTCTTCTCCCCGTAGCCCACTCGACCAATCCAGGTGTACTCGTCCGGGGCGGTGATCAGCTTCTCATTGTGGAGTTGAGGCTCCCTCAGCTTGCCACAGTGATGCGGAAGCTGCCCCTGAGTCGCTAAATAAAAAGGATTTATAGTATACATATAAAAGAGTTGTAAGATAAATACTTGTTGTATTTTAGATATAGGTTTTTAAAATATTCCCCATATTAAACTATGTACTACACACACACAAGGAAGAACACGAGCTTTGTCCACTCACTCACTTTGACTCAGTGCGTATTATTAATCACTGATTATCTTTATTAGTTTGCGATGTGTTACAGATATGGTAAGGAAATGGAAACAATCGAACAAATACAAATATTTTTATTAAATTGGGGATTGCAAAGAGTTTTCCCTCACTCAATCTATAACTTACGCGATAAGAACGCGGGCAATACCCCGAATATGAGGAAAAACACTCGGAGACCGACGATCATCTTCCACTAAGCTTTGATTGCAACTAAACCTCGATCGGTGGTGAGAATAATTTTAATACAGGTTATCAAAGCTTTTGCATGGAAACTGCATATGAAATTGTAGCTTTGCTTTTGTTTTCACTTTCAATCGATTTTCCGTTTCTAATGAACTTATTGAATCGTTTCAGTTTCATAAAAATATTTATTTTTGAATAGTATAGTTTTTGATTCAGTTAAATTAATTTTACTAGCACCGCAAAATGTATTCTTTTGAGATTCTAAATAAACTGAAAGCCGATCAGTCGTGCGAATGATTTTATAAGGGGTCTCCAAAGCTTTTGATCACGGCAAATGTATTTATTGAGAATACGCACTCTGAGATGAGGTCGTTGCCCAGCCTTTTAAGAGAGTCACTTCTAGAGTCAGCTCAAGCGATGTCTCTTAATTATAGGAAAAGCAAAATACAGCTTTATATATACGATTTTATTATTAGTTAATTTAAAGCAATTAAACTCATCCGAAGCCGGGCTTAACTTGTCCTTCATCCGTTCAATTTGAGCCTCAAATTTGAGCCCGGCCAAAGGACCTTGTTAATGGAAGCCCTGCTCGTCGGGTCACGCATAATCTTATTAAGCACCGGACTCCAGCTCCTGTTCCGTTCCGTCGGAGAAGAATTTTCCACAACGTCACCAATTGCCGGCAATTATTTCGACTGTCGGTTGATTTAATTTATTCGTTGCTCAAAATTAAAACCAAACCAAAACAAAGAAATCCCCTTGTCCAAGTCGAGCGACATTGTAAACAGGCCACATGCCACCGCACTCCCGCTCCAAGGGTCCTGGGTTGCTCCTGCTCCTGCTCCTGGTCCCATTCCCGCCTGCTGGGTTGTTGTTGGCGCGATTTTTCATTCCCATCGCAATTGGTTTTCAATTCGGGGCCCATGTAATCCCCCAGCTCCATGGGATATTTCTGGGGATTTATGTTGTTTTTTCTTCGCTAGACGAGGAGTCGAGGATTCGGCGGGGGCGGCGGTGGGGTCTCTGCATATTATTAGCGAGCGCCGCGTGACTGGGAGCTCAACTTTTAATCGAATGCACATAATTGCCAAAATAAATCAATCAATTCGGCCCGGCTGCCCCCTAATGAGAACTGACAGCAGCCGGCGGCAAGTCATCCCCACTTTGGAGCACGGACAAGTCCAGTTCCCGGATCCATGTAGGCCCTTTGCATAAATTACACTTGAGAAGAAATGCTTGTAAGTCCTATTTATCTGCCAGATGGCAATTAAAATGTAATCAAATGGAAAATAACATTTTTATTAGGGATTTCTGTAACATTTTTCCATCTCAATTAATCATAAAACTTCCAACAAAAATATATTTATATTTTGCAGTTCTCCCTAGACAAAGTTAATCCTTGGACTGAACTTTGTGGCTCAGTGTCAGATTCCCAGCTCCAGATCCGTTTCCCCGATGATTTTCAAGCAGGAAAACAGGGCCAACCTTTAACGACTTGGTTTACGTGTCATTAGACCTGGGGAAGGAAGACCTCTGGCTAATGCCCCGTCTTAGGTGAACATAAATATCCGTGTTCCGCCCGATAGTGATCTCTAATTCCCGCTCCTCCTCCAACCAGACACGTGCCCTTAGCCGCGCCTCCGTCTCGTTTGGTAATCCGTGAGATATGGCGACGATGACACGCTCCACCGGCTGACTCCGCGCCCATTATGAAGATGACAAATGGAGCGCAACTGCCACTGACTCGACTCCAGCTCTCCTCAGGAGAAGAGTAAACAGAACGGGGTAAGTTCGGCGGAGGCGATCCCGGAGCGCGTGCGGGATTATGTGTCACAGGATTAGCGACAGCACCAACTCCACTGTTCCCACCTCGGGGTTTATTTGCGATTGGAATTGATTTAGCTTGGCTGGGAAGTACGGAAGATTACTATCGAAATGAGGGAATTGGGAGTCGGCTCTTGGGAAGCTAGCTTTTTAAAGATTTATAATGTTAAATTTCGCCTAAAGTTAACTATATTAGGAATGTGTTTTTAAATAATCAGTGAGGGTTTTCTATTTCATTATAGTATGTAATATAGTCTTGAGAAGACTGCATGTATTTAATATTAAATAATTTATTTTTTATGGTAATTTCCTAAGTTCTTATAGAAACCTTTCTCATAAAAATACAAAAACATCACGACATCTTATGGGGGACATCCCGCTGGCTTTAAAATGCTGGCAAACAAATTTGGGTTAAAATTCCCAACCATAATTTGGTGTCGGTACCAAAAAGCACAAGCAGGAGCAGGGATTCATGGAGAGTGAAGGGGTGAGGACTTTCAGGGCTAAGGACTTCCAGGACTGAGTTGCCGGAACTGACGAGAACGTTATTAGCCGCAGGGGGAGTTAAGGCGGATGGGAGATGAGGATAAGGCAGATACCTTCGAAGGGCTGTTTTCATTTTTTTTTTATTTCCAGCGGGCTGCGGCCGTCCACAATTGAATTTTGAAAAAAAAAAAAAAAAATACTGTAAAACGCATTTTTCAAAATGACAAACAAACCTAGCGAAAAGTGAAACGGAAACGAAAACAAACAATGGAGGCCAAGGAAAACAAAGTAACCTGAGACCGATTCCGGGCGCAAACGGATGACGACGACGATGATGATGATGATGATGAGGCTGTGGATGAAGGGGTGGCTCTGGTGGAAGACGGCCACGAAGACCCGCAAGGGGGTGTGAAAATAAAATAAGTATAAACAAACAGCGGCGCACAGTAGGCAGCTCAATTTGGACAAAGTCAAATGGACTGACTGGGGGCGACAAGGGTTCGTCCTTCCGCAGGGGTTGCTCTACGCGACTCTACAGTTTGGCAATTATAGTTTCCCGAAATGCGAGAAATTGAACAAACAATGAACTGTTATCAATCAGTTTTACATGTGTATCAACACGGACACCCCGGCGGGGTCTCTGATTTTTAGAGTTCTGACTTGGAAAAGGTACTACCGAGGGCGGTTTCCTTTTTAGATTTTTGTAAGTATTTCCATCATAACTATAGTTGTAAATTTTTTATTTAAATATGCCTTGGTAAGTCTTAAAAATATTGGGGAGTTCTTTAAAGTCCCTTGTGGGTGTAAATAAATTCTGGAAAGGGAATCTTATATCTCCTCCGACTATTGGTTGCAAGTAACCTTGATTAACACTCCAACACAGCCCCAACGATGTCCGCTTTAAGTAGGAGCTCCCGGAATACGGAACTCCCATCCTTGTCGACGTGGAACCACACTTGTCCGGTTCCAGGGACCCGAGTTTCCCGCGACGGCGACCTTATTACGCCGCCAAAGTGCAGGACAATTGCAGGGGATGGATGAGGAGTGGGTCAGGGATGGGGATGGCTTCCATGGTGCACTTGGCCGCGGGCATAAATCACGCCGTTTAATAACTAATAAACGCCATCGCTCAAGTGGCAGCTGTCAGCTTGTCAGCAGCGGCGTCCGAGAAGCGTGAAATTGTCGCAACAGGACACACAACAGGACCCAGGGTCAGGGTAGAGGACGTCCAAAGGACAAGGACAAAGGCAAGGACAGCGCAGTGGTCGTGTCAAGTAAAAAACACCCCAGAGGAATCCATCAGTTTTCGTGATTTCCGTATATTAAGTCATCATTTTTGGTCCCAGTTCTGGGGAAGAACACTCCCATGGGAGGCCTTGTACGATTCGTTCGGGGAAAAACTTTAAATTGAAGCTGGGAGAATGGAAGGACGTGTCCATGCTGGCTGATTACAAGGAAAGTTAAGTGCTTCGGGACGAATGGGGTTTCCCGGGACGAAAGCCCAGCTCGGGGATCGCTTTCTTGTCCATGTTTCATTAGTGGTTAATGTCGGACACAATGGCGGAGATTTGGGAAGGTGGATATCTATGGGTAGGGAATAATATGGATAATGGGAGTAGTAGCAAAAAAAGTAGACATAAGCTTTATTATTTATTGATTTTTAAGGGTAAAAACTTTTTTTTAATACACACAAATGAGTGAGTTATGGAATATTTACTCTGGATAGTATCACTATAATGATTTTAAATAAATAAAACTGGCATTAAATTCGTTTAAACCAATTAAGGCAAACTTTCACTAAATATTAATATATATAGAGATGATTTTAGCTCCAATAACATATTTTTTCTTACGAATATTAAGGGAATATTGAGGATATATATCATTTTAAATGATCAAAAAAAAAAGTTTTGTAATATTTGTAATTTATAGACGCCTATAAAGTTTTACAAGTTGTTACAGCAATTTCCCCTAGAAACTTATTTACTTATTTACTTATTAACTAAATATGTAATATTTCCTACTTATTTGACTGTCTTTAATCTTTTAAGAAACTTTATTTTATTTTTTTTACATTATTACCCTGAAATTTAATTGCCCCCCAAAAGTATGCTAAAACCATTCATCAAACTCTATTGTTGCATAGATAAAAGCAAACTATATACTTCCTACAAGTTAAACACCTAATATCTTTCCAGTTTGAGTTTAGTTCATTTTATTTAACTTAAATTCATGTATTTTCCAACATACATTTCAAGATTTCCCCGACATTTATTGATGCATCTGTGTCTTTGTCGAAATAAATTGAAAACCTTACAATATTTCGCCCCGAAATATCTGGGAAGCTGTGGTGGGTAATTGGAGTCCTCTCCCAGAGCTCCTCGACACCTCGTCATCCATTAAGATGAACTACAACAAATGCACTCATTTGCTTGCAGGTGTCCACAACCCACCCAGCTTCTTCGTCCTTCGCTCCTGGGGGAGAGCACTCTAATGCGTCAAAATCCTTCAACTTTTCGCAGCATTTGCGCACAATGCGGTGGGCGCAGGAGGCGTGGCTGCTGCTGAAGAGTCCTTAGCCCTTGAGCGAAAACAAAAACAAGGGGAACAAAAAATATATAGCAAGAGAGAGACTGACAAAAGTATTTGAATTGACAAGTGCCATCAAAATAGAAGCGGAATTAAATTTATCATGCCAAGTGGCGGCCTGGCGAGGTGAGGCCAAAGCCCCGCAGAGCTATGACAGCCTCCCGGGGGATGGAACACCCCTCCCCAAGCCCTTGGAGAGGCAGGAGCACAGCGTCATCGATCAACTCGAGCGGAAGAGAGTTCCGCAGGAAGGAAGCCCAACTTTTAAATATTGAATAATATGTTTTTCTTCTTTTTCCACCGTCTCCAGCCCCCAAAAGTCACGCCCCCTTTTTGACTTGGCTCGTTTTTGTTGCCCCGAAAAAAACTTGACATAATGATGGGGCGAATGATGAGCGGAATATTGACAGCAACCCGGAACAGTGTGGCTGGGAATAATATTAATATACAAATAAATTGAAGTTAAATATGAGAAGGAAAAAAATAATACAAATATTTGAGGCTAAGAAATTGATTTAAAATTTGAAAATGTGTTAAAAAGTTATTGAATAAATTTGGTTATTTTATTATTATAAAAAATACTTCTATATATGAATTAATTTCGAAGTATAATTCATTTTTAAGCTTTCTAAAAATTCTTTACCTTTAACCACTGTTCCAGACCTTGCTAAATCGATCAGCTCACCGATGATGATGATGACGACAATGACGAAACGCTTTCGGATTATTATGCAAACAAATCAGACTCCAGACTCCAAGAGTAAGGAGACCTAAATGGCATGTGAGAGGGGAGAAACATGGCAACCCGGGGACCAGGATGATTTAAGATCTGCTTGGAAACTCCCACCAGCTTGCCACTTGAATTGGCAACGCAGGCTCTTCCATTACAAAATGCCTTGAATGGGATTTTTAATTTGTATTTAATTTCATAATTAGACCTGAGCCCCGACACGTTCCTGGGCCGTGCTCGGATTTCGGAGCACGGCACGCGACTCCGCTTTTATAGCCGGACACCCGAGCTGTTCTCCGGCGGATCGTGTTAAATGTAATCCGCTTAGCGTTCATAATTTCTGCTAATATGTCAGGACCTCAGGTTCACATGAGTCTCCTGAACAGCCTCTAATTCCCACACTCTCATTTCACCCTAGGCTTTGATATAATTTAATTACCAAAGTGTAACTGCTAATAAATCCTTTGAAAAATCTATATTTGGAAGTATTTTCTATATTTATTATTTCCCAGCACGATATTATACAAGAATTAAGCAAAGAGTCCCTGCAAGTAGGGCCAATGAGTCCATATTCACAGCACCCTGAAACCTGAACGATTTTCGGATAAAACCGGCCTGAAATATGGCCTCGCATCGGGAGGTTTCAATGTAAACATCGCTCCCGAAGTGGACAAATCGTTCAACTAAAAACGACAGCAATCAAACAAAATTGAATATCAGCGGAAACGGAAGCGACAAAAATCGACAGCAGCAAGTGCTGCCAACTGGGAAATGCTGGCTGACGAAAAAAAAAAAAAACGGATGTTGGCCTGACATTCGGAGAGATGGGATTGCGGGGCTCACGGCGATTGTTACGTGTCAATAACTGCAATAAAAAATCCGGCTGCAACAGCCACCAGGCTGCGCCTCAATAACTCTCCAACTCAAATCAAAATCAACGTTGCATTTCAATTGCGAAATTGCCAACTGCCAAACGTCCACATCCGCTGCCTGCCCATCAATCGGCCCCCAGGAAAAATCGGTGCTCGGCTTTACCTTTATCCCTACCTCAGATCGGCGGCAGCCAGCCAGGAGAATATTAAAATAAATGTCCAGCAGTTAGTTATTTCATGGAGTTATTTGTTTCGTTTCGAGATTAAATTAAACTAGGCCCCGAATGGCCTGTTATATGCATCGGAGAAATGGAAGCAAAGCGAAATTGCAGTGAAATGTTTTTAATCTATTTCTGGAATGCATTTTGAAAGAAAATTTAGGGTTTTTATAGAGGGAACTGTGTTAGCTACTTATTCATTGCAGCTTTGTCTTATTCAGATTAATTAATAAAGTATAAATATTTTAGTAATCTTTTTAAAATATCTTCAAGGCTAGAAATGTGAAGAAGTAAATGTTTGTTTAATATTTAGAGCTATTTTAATATTATTCAAAGATACAAAGCACTTTTAGATGAGATACACCACTATTTTTGCATAAAAAACCCAAAATTCAAATGAAATCGTTATTATCATTCAATCAATATGAGTAATTCAAGTAAAAATCTCTCATTTTACTCCTCATTGTGAAAAATCAAAAGCAATCCAAAGTGAGGGTATCATCGTTATTGCCACATGTCCTCCTATCTGGACTTGCAGATCGCACCAGTTAACTGCCTCTTAGCCTGCCATTATCTAATCTGGAAGAACACATCTGCAGTGATCTATTGGGATGTCATATGTCGGAGGACAATGGATATTGCAAATGTATTCCTTTCTCCTTTTATTTTGCATTCCGCCGGGGTGACTTTGATGGGTTCGTGTTGCAGCAGTTATTAACACTCTGGTGGCGATTTGTCACAAAAATGCCTCGTATGACATGTGTGCAAACGAGACCAGAAAAACGGCGGAAAAAGGATGACAATGCGGGGTTGCAGATAGTCCTCGAAAGGGGTGTCCTCGCAGGCCTCCGGAGAACAACCCCGAAAATGTTGTTTATTTTTAATTTTACGCAAAACTTAAATTTAAACTCAATAAGCGCCGGCTTCAATAGAGATTTTCATCGCGTTTCGATCTCGCTGCCGCCATATGCCAAGTATTTATGCATATATATATATACATATTGGTACAAGTTTAATTAAAAACACATCAAACTGCAGCAGACACACAGGAATCAATCACAATTACCAGTACCCGTCGTCGATGGTTGTGCTGAAAAATTGGCAATATGTAAAAAATGCACAAGAATGAAATGGAATCAAAGGAATGCTGTGCAGGCCAAAAGGGAAAACCCGGGTGAAATTACCCCAAAAGCCATGGACAGACTTCTGAGCGGATGTAGCCATAATAAACATGGACTAATTAAAAATTCCAACGATTAATCTTCTCATGATCCATGAACAGCACTTACATTTCGGAAATTAAAAGAATTTTCTATACAAATCTGTGGTTATATATTTTTAAACTATTATTTAAGGCGGGTAATATGGGAGGAATTTATCTTACAATCTTCCTTGTTCCATATTCCTTGGACTCTCTAGCTCCTGTTACCCTGAATCCGTGCACAGCCAAGGAGAAATTGCTTCCACGCCGCTGGCCTCATTAAGTGGCAACAAAACCAAACAAAAGTCGGACCACAACATTTCAAATCAAATATAAAAGTCAAAAATCCATCGAAGCCGAAACGAGGGCGTTAGCCAGGAGTCCTGGGAGCCCCAGGACCTGCATGCAAATGGCTACCGGGGTGGCGGCTTTAGGGTTGGCTCTCAGAGTTGGGGGAGTCCTTAAGAGAGAGGGAGAACCTGACCGCAGTCGAGGCACCAAGACGCCGGGCAATGAATGAGAATTCGCCTTTGCGGAAAAACTTAAACACCGGAAACAATTAATTCCACTTGAATTAACATATGCACAGATTGGGCGGAGGATTGGAGTGGCCGCCAGGAGGTGGAGGGACCTTCGAAAGTGTTGACTGCCCGAGTGGCTGATGCCGGGGGTGGGGTCCTGATTGATCGCCCCTCGGTCCTTGGATGAGCACTCCTTCCCGGCAAAAAGTTTGCGCCATAAGCGCTCCAGGAGCCATTCGTGTTTATGAGCCAAAAC
>JAEIIF010057323.1:0-10797 GCA_018874455.1 Drosophila trapezifrons | reverse complement strand
CGGGAATCGGAGGTATTCGTTTTTATTTCGATATACAAAACTTTTAAAGAGTATTTTATGTTATTTCGTCTGGCACATGCTCGGGAGATTGTTTCTTTATATTTTACTTTGCTTAAGTTTTATGTATTTTCTTTCTAAAAGTGAGCTTAGAAATGAGATCTCAACTACACGTTTTTTTTAACTTTATCCAAGGCTTGATTTGTTTGTTTTTTTTTTTCATCTGGAGGGGCCTGTTTGGATTATATCAACACTGCTCTTGCTGGTATGCCAACAGAAATATTAGGACTATTATACTCTATGTTGTGACAGTCACGCGGGTTCAACCATTTTGCAATTAAAAGACCAAGCGAAATCAAAGGTAACAAACTCTGGGAAACAGAAACTCATCTCACGTCCGGAGTTCTTTAACTGCTGTCCTCAATTGTTGGCTGTGACGGTGATGGTGGAGTGTCCTTCTTTTCCCATTTTTGTTCCTTTGTACTATAGGCTAGAGTTTTTATAATGGAATTTCTGATAAGCTTTTTTTCGGGACCGCATGTACCTCTGCTGTTTTTCCTGCTAAGGGAGTGTTTGTGAAAACAACAAGAAAAACCACTTCCACGGCATGGAGGCCAAGGATTTACTCAGCCTGGGTTCATCTATTTGATTTGCCAGTCTTGTGGTTTCTTCTTGAGTGGAGCCTCTCCCAGAGTCCCCTTCCTAAATCCTCCTCCATTTTCAGCCTGATCCAAGAACACAGAACTCACTGACTCCTCTGTTCCTTCCACAGTGCCACTCTCGTGGCGGTGGCCACCCTGCGCCCTGGAGCCGCCGATCACCTGCGCAAGGAGTTCCGCAGCAAGGCCAAGCAGCTGGCGCGGCTCAGCGATCCCAACGTGGCCCGCTTGGTGGGGGCCTGTCTGCGGGACGAGCCCATCTGCATCGTTCAGGACTACTCGAACTGCCTCGGCGACCTGAACCAGTTCCTGCAGGAGCACGTGGCCGAGACCAGTGGCCTGATGGCCAACAAGAGCCTGAGGTAAGCTTTGCGGCTGGCTGCGCCCCCCAAACGAACTTTTTAACTAATGCGTTGTCTCTCCCCCGCATTCATGCCGCCCTTTTCTCTTTTTTTGCTGCGTTTTTGCGTGCGTTTTATCGGACTTCCTGTACTGACGCCATTTGCCGACGCTACACTTCCGCTCTCGTGCTCAATGATTACGCCGATCCGCCGACGAACAACGACCGACCAACCACCAACATGCGCAAACGGATGTTAAAACTTCGTTAACTTGGCTACCCAACCTCCGTCGAATGGGAAAACTTTTCAAATTCTCATTTCATGTCGGCATCTTCCGCACCCGCATCCGCTCCGCAACCCCGATTGCGACTGCCTCGACGGCGACGGACACAGCTACGGCTGCTTAGTCTACATTGCCACACAAATTGCATCGGGCATGAAGCATTTGGAGCAAATGAATTTCGTTCATCGGGATCTGGCAACAAGGTAAGTGCTCGAGATAAGAGTTTCATCTCGTGGAGGGTTGCAGGTGATTTGCCCGCCACTCTCGCACCCCAAGCAAAGTTCGGTTTTTTCGTTGAATTTTAAAGTTTTCTCAAAGTTGGCAAGGGGATAAATTAACCAGATTTTCTGAGGAGAAGAATTAATTCAAGAAGTCTTTCCTAATTTCATTAAGTTCGTTTCTGCAAGCCTGCAAATTTAAGAAATATATTTTTGGAAAGCACATGTGAAATAGCACGGAATTACACGACTATTATGCAAAAAAAATCATTTTTGAATGATTAATAAAACAATTAAATGTTACCAACCTATATCAAGAGTCGATCTTCAATGAAATTAGTTAATGTTAATTACTATTGTTAATTTTATTTCTAAATCAGTGATCTAAAATCTTTATCTTTTCTTGTAATATGCATACAATGTAGGTTTTCCCAAAATAATAGCTATAGCTAATAATAGTTAGCTAATAACTCTAAAAGTAGCTAGAACTAGAGGCGCATAATTACAATGTGACCGCACTGGTTTCATGCTTACATTTTGTGCATGCTGCGCGTGACACGTGAGATAGACCTTGGGCACCACTGCTCTAAACATAGTAATGCGACCTTTAAATGAAAATTTAAACTGAATAATACAAGAAACTTGATTAAATAGGGAATTACCTATGTAAAACATATACTTACAATATCTATAATAATGATACATGTACCACAACAATACAAGCTATTGGTGAATGTAAAATATATGACAAAGACTGAATTAAAAAAGTCTTCAAGCATAACTCGAAATGATGTTTCATCTTGCATTTCACAAAGTTAATTCAATTAAAACAAAAAATATATATTCTTCTGTGGGACACACATTATTTTATGTGCTCTCACATTTGCCTCGTTAGCTGTTTGTGAAGCTAGTTAGGGCTATAAATAAATTGGTAATTCAATATATTGCGACCCGTGCACACACACTGTCTGCGTATTTTCGCATAGAATGTAATCAATTAAAATTAATTTGCTAATGAAAATGTCAACAAGAGCGAAAGGACCAACAATGGCTCCTGACGACGGCGTCATCGCTGCTGCTGCTGCCATTTATGAGTGAGTCTTGCCTTCTTTTCCCCGCTTGACAGACATTGTTGTTATAGCAGCCAGCCAAGGAGCTCCGTGCTCTATCCACCGCGCCCCGCTTGGTATCTTTATCGTCATAACAAATCAATAGACGTGTATAGCATGTTACTTGGCAGGCTATGCTCACTCCACCTGCCTCAGCCCCATGTTCTGGGAAAATGTCTTTTTGAAATCCAATAAGAAAATTGTGCTATTTCTGGCCACGCAATCGTCAAGCTTACCTGCGCCCCCAGCCCCACCACCCCCTGATTGCACAACAATGCAATAAGGAACGAATGCTGGGAGGGAAGGGTAGGGCAATATGCCATTTGACAGCAATTGGCAATGGCAGCGGCCCACGTGACTTATGAGCAATTCTTTTTCAGTATTGGTCCCCCGAAATTTGTTTCTTAGCCATATGCATCGCCTGCCATAAATTTGCTTTTGCCTGTGCTTTTGCGGTTTTGAGCACAATAAGCCAACCAATATTGCGCAATCGTTTCGATTTTTTTTCTCTGGGGGCAATGGAATGTTTAGGGTTTTGAACGACAAAATGTAAAGCACGGCGAACAGAAGGACAATAACCTTGCTGGTCAGACTCCTAGGCCAATCGATTATGTATAAGCTTTTATTTATATCATTTTCTTGGTCCTGTCTCTTTAAAATCATGACTTCATTATAACGAGATTAATTTTTATACGCGATCTATACAATGAGTTATAAGGTTTAATGATATTGTAAACATTCATGAAACCACACATTTTAATAGTCAAATAATCATTCAAAATCAACCAGAGCTAGGACAATCATCTCAACCCGTATGATCATGCGGTTCCTCTCTCAAGACCACAAAAAAGGAACTTCAAAGAGCGACCTCTCTCGTGGAAAGATAAAATGCGAAGCTCTCTCTAAGTGCAGCTCTGATGTTTGCTTTTGCATTACATTGCAGGCAAAGCGTGGAAAAGAGAGCTTGAGAGAGAACTGAGCTGTTCTTTCGATTCCGGTCTTAATAGAGACCTTTTTGAGTGAATCGGAAGCCCCTTTTGAGAGCTCTGTAATAAAGTACCCTTAACATAAGGCATATAATTGTAAACCTGCTAATAGAACTTGTCATAGCATTACATACTAGACTAGCTGGCTCTTTGAAGACATGAGGGATAATTCTGTAATGAAAGAGCAGGACTCTTAAGTCTGTCGGACTCACAATTAAAATTGTATGCCTAACTAATTTCTTGTGGGTTGGCGATTTTCCAGCTGACATATGCCAAAAGAGTGGCACGCACAGATAAAGGAGAGTAGGGAACATTTTTTAGCATCGCTCCCAGGAAGTTTCACAGACACAGATACGAATATTCCCCAATAGTCGGATGCCCACTCACTCTCATGTGTGTTTGGCCAACAGGAGAAGGAATTGTCCGAATTTGGTGCAAATTCTAGTTACTTTTGTGCCTGGCCCACACACCCGAAGGCCCGAAAGCGGAAATGAGTTTATTGCTGCTGTAAATATTGTAAAATGTTTTTCTGTTTCTCCTTCCGTTCGCCGGCTCCGACCCCTCAAAATGTCGAGTGTCGGCAAGAAATGCGAAAATCCTTTTAGATTCTGTGGTTTGTTGTGGTACTCTTGGTCGGTATGTAGACAGAAAATGTCTGGAAGCCTCATTGATTTTACAATTTTTTGACAGATTTCAGCTGAGATTGCAATTGTAAAAGATATTTGGCTTAAGACACAAGTGAGTCGGAGGAGTGAGTGCGTCTGGAATATATTGACCGCATCCGCCTGACGGCGTTGATGTCTGTCCTTTTATGAAAAGTTTGGTTTACCGACATGAATTAAGTGCAAGTCAAACAGAGAAGTTAAATATTTAATATGCATTCGCATTCACTTTTATTGCTATGATGAAAAGCGTTTAAAATAATGTGACTGGTAGGCTTAAAATGTATTTATTTATATATTATTCCCCCAATGGACTAATATCCTTACCTAATTAATTATTAAGTCCTAATTATTACATAATAAATGTTTTCCAGGCGCTTGCCGTAGCATAACCTTGCTCTTTGAATACTTAATTTAAGAAACGTATTGGTTCCAGCTTTAAATATATATCAGGTCTCTACTCTACTGCATTTAGCACGAGTGCACTATATCCTTTTACCCTTCGAATATCGGGTATTAAAACGGACGAGGACAATCCGTGTCGTCTGTGCTTGGAGAAAGTGCTTCCTTAGCACAAAAAGCAAAAAAGGCAAGTGTTCAACTAATTTGAAATTAAATTCAACGATGGCCAGGACGCTCAAATGTCCCGCATCGCACTTTCCGCCTTCCCATTACAGCGCTGCTCCTCCGTCCACATGCTCCGTAATGTCCTGCTCGCCTTCCGAGGACTATCACGGACAATTTTTCAGCATTTAAACACTCAAGTGCCAAGCTAATAAACGATATTAGTGCCAACAAATATTGCGAGTGTACGTGTGAGAGCGTGTGTGAGTGGCCATAGAGAGTGTCCTGGCAATCGTCTACTATTGTTGCTACTGCCGCCGCTTGTGCAAACATTTTCCAAGCAGTTACCAAATAAAAATGATTAGGAACGTGACTAAGAGTGCGAAAAACGTTATTTACTTAGCTGATGCGAGCTCTGGGCCAGCGGATGCAGCTGCGGAGGTGTGAGCTGTGTGCGTGGTGCACATAGCGGGGACCACAGCTTGCTGCACTGCGGCAGGGAGGGAGGAGTTGGACCCATCGATCATATCCCGGATTGTAGGAAGTGTAGAAAATCATATGACATTATACGACAGCCCGGCTTGCTGAAATAGAACAGTTCATAAAAACTTTTGGCGTTTATAATCTGCCCTCGAAGGAACCTCTGAGCTCGGCTTTTTCCTATTGCGGTCTTGCTTCAAGTGCGAGAGCAGTTTCCGCTCTCTTTCTCCTATCTTATAGGAAAGATCTTTTACACTTGTATGTATGTCCCTCTCTCTCTTTCCACGCATTGCCTGCAATGTACAAGCATTAGTGAACGAAAAAGGTTCTTTTAAGATGCACTCTGAGCGCATTTTTGCTCTCCGATTGATGGAGGCACAAAAGAAACTGTTCGTTTATTCTTGGGACCGAATATTCGGATTGAGCCGAATGTACAAGCTACGCTTATAATATAACATAATATATTATAATAGGAGTAATATCCAGAACAAGGGAAGACAGAATTCTGGTTCTGCCCAATGCCAGTCGCTGATAAGAGTTTGGAGGGGCAAAAGCAGCAGAAAAATGGCATTGTTATGCAAACAAGAAATGAAAGGCCGAGGGTGGGTTATTATGTCCGTAACTTTTTAAATGCATCACTGAATAAACAATACATTTATTTTCAATATTTCCACTTAAATATTTCTTTATGTGACATCGTTGGAATCAGGAATCAAGAAATCAAGATTCAAGTAATTCAAATGGAAAACCCCTTTTCTTGGCCAAATGAGTTCGTCTTTATTTTATTTAGTATCATAAAGCAAAGTTTACTGATGATGGTCACGTTGGTGGTGACCGAAACGCGTCTGGACAACCCGCTATACAATAAAGATCTGTGTGTGACTTGACTAACGTATGAGAAATTAAGCCGATTATGACCTCGAGTTAGTTATAACTCCTTACTAACAAAAAGAAGCTGACTAAAGTTAAACTCTCACATAAATTCTATTTTATTTTCCTATAAAATTTAAAGCAATGAATTTCCTAGAGGCAAGGAGTTTTTGACCCACCCTCGTAGAATATGGGTTCTGCATATTTGCACAGTGTAAACTTTCCGAAGAAAGTGGGAGAAAAACAGGAAGAAAACGTCATATTTATTTCTGCCAGACAAACTGCGTTTATACGGTGCCCATTTCGTGTACTCTTGAAAGTATACAATTTTGAATTCAGCGGCATTTAATGAAAGTCAAAAAGGTCTGTTATTCAGCTTGGAGCTGTGGCATAAACACGTATTCAAGAATACATGGCATTCGTTGCATGAACTCAGTAACAGAGGCTGTAAGTAGGCGAAACTATTTTACAAACCGATGCTGAAAATGCATCCTACTTTTCGGCGCAAGAATGCCCTGCCCGGCAGCACATCCATTCTTGTTTGACTTCCATATCCTGTGGCTCCCAACTTCCCTCGCATGAAATTCTTCGCTCGCTCGGTCGTTCGCTCTGTCGCTCTGTCGCCTTGTCGGCAGGAAATGTTGATAAAACTGCTACCAGCTGCGTTGAAGGCAGCGACGAGAACCACAGCGATGCATGTAAATCATTTATGGTTTGTACAGCAACTGTCCCCTTTCCGCTTTCCCTCGGTCTACAATAATACGGGCACGCCTCCTCCATTCAGGAAACTGGATAAAGAATGGCGATGACTATTAAAGTCATTTCTGCAGTGTTTAAGCGAGCTTGCTTGAATTTCGAGTCTTACCCTGATGGCAAGTACAGTCTTATCGACATAGGCATTGCCCTGAAACTGCTCCTTGATCTCAGTGTCGATTTGCTGTTGCTTCTGGCCCTCGCCGTTAGCATATTGTTGTTAATTTGCACGTTGAATGACATGTTGACAGTCGGTGAGACACTGACAGCTGCTCTAAAAACTGCCAAGCGGACTGGCCCGAAGGAGCGGGCGTCAGGCCGATAAAGTTGGAAGCAGGAAAATGCTGCAGAGTCCTCGCAGCATAATATCCAACAAAAGCAGCTGGAGCATCAGAGTCAGCTGCATGTCAAAGGGTTTATAATATCAAGACAGGACAGTGAGGAGTTGAGCGTCAACACAGTGTGCGGCAGGTGGGCCCCTCGCACACACATCCCCCGAGTGTGTGTGGGCATCAAACTTTTCCCGCTGACCATGGGCGGGGAATGGCCTGCGACTGTTTTGCTGCTGATAAGCCACGGCCCAGAGCCGCATCCCAGACAGCATCTTTAAGTCTGTCAGCTAATCACAATTTTATTTAAGCCAAACTCTAGTGCGCCGGCACCTCCTTGGGGGAGCGCAGCGCAGGCTCAAGTGACGTTTTCCTTGACTGGTTCGGCTGCCAAGACCTCCTCCGCCGGCTTTCGCTTTCCTGCTTTCCTAATTACCCCACTCGAAAGCAGAAATGGCTCAGAACGCAGCAATGCAACAAATTGCAGACACGCAAACAGAGCCCGGACGGCTCTGTGCCCCCAGGGGAGAATGGCCGAGGGGCCTCCGAAATGAGAGCAGGAATGGCAAAAAAAAAGACACTGTCACCACGAAAGCTGGATACGCTAGTCAGGCTTTGGCCTCATAAGGAACCCTTTTAGAATTACAGAACAGGCAGCCGAAATATTACTGATTTAGTAAGGCAACTTGTCTGTTATATTTCTCCAAAGGCTTGGGTGATTTTGTTTCAATTTTTCACGCCTTCAACTAGTCGACCAAACTCTTTATAGCCAGAGCTAAAGCAAGAAAATACATATTCAGCCTTGGCGTTTCAGGAGTGCGTGCATTTGGCTGTTGTGTGTGCGTTGGCGTCCCCTTCTGGAACCACCATTGCATGTAAAAAATCCTTGACCATATTTGCCTTGGCTTTACAGGCGGTCATATTTGTTTTAGACTTTTCCGCTTTTCTTTGCCTTCTTTTGTGTGTCGTGACTAAACAGAAAGCGACTACACAACAATGCAACTCGACTCTGAAAGACCTTCAAGCAAAGTCTACTTGCAAACTGTTAACGAAGAGTGAAAATAACTCTTTCTGAGTACAACTTCTTGCTGCGAATTATACGGGAGAAATGGAAGAGAATATAATCAAATTGCATAGAGAAATGCATAATTAACATACACATTCCCACGATAAAATTACTCACAGTTTGGTAAATTGTGATAAAAGTGAGAGCTGGAGCTTGATTCGAAGTTTAAAGCATGATACAACTATAGAAGGTAGTCTCGTCGGAAAAATAAGTCAAAGTTCATGAGAAGAAACATCCCATTTTCATCATTCGGAGAGTTCCAGCCTGTGTCACAGCAGTATGGAGACCCCAACACAGACTATATCCGACGAGGTACGCCTGGCCTGGGACGAGATGTGCGCCATCTGGAAGGTCGAGTTAGCCACCTGGCCCACCCTGGAAGAGGCCACGGAGTCCTACTTCGATGCTGAAGCAGACTACGAGGAGGTGACCTTCCTGATGCCGGAACTCGAGGGAGAGATTGAGCATCTGGAGTACGAGCTGATTCGCGCAAGCGGAGAGCAATGGGACGCAGTCCGTGACCAGATCGCAGAGAAGGAAGCAGAGCTCCTCGCCTGCGAGGAGAGACTCGTCCTCATTGAGCAGTACCTGAAGCGGCGTCGTGAGATCTACTACCACATCATGATCGCCCACAATCGGAAGATCCAGAGGCAGCGATTCCCAGACAAGCCATGGCCGGCTAGGCAAAGTGAGTGTCCCTGGATGCCGGATGACGACGTGGCCCTGGAAGAAGACTGGCGGGAGTACATTGAACCGGAGGCTGATGAAGCTGTAGAAGCCGTGGAATAATCGGCAGAGGACGATGCGAAGGGAAGGAGGAGTGCCAGGAACTGGGAAGGGACACAAATGGAGCTGGGCCACGCGGAGAAAGTACATCTTTAACTTAATAATGGGATTAAAAAACACGCAACCAGGCTTTACATAATAAATAATCTCTATATATTTAACCAAATTCATTTAATACAATTACATTTTTTATACAATGGGATACTGAGGAAGGGAGGCCACGCCGCACATATTGCCAGCGTTTCGCGCCAACCGGAAGTAGCCATTCTCGCCCCAGGATAAGCCGTAGGAGTTCTTGATCAACCAGTAATCGCCCCAGGTCGCATCCGTGCCGAAGCCCACCAGGAGAACTGAGTGCGTGAGGTAAAGCCGGTCCGACCGGCACTGCGAAATCCTCAGGACACCACCGCCGTACTCTTCAAACTCTTGGTGCAGGTGGTCAATGGACACGGCCACGGGTCCAATGTTGTACACCACCTCGGCCAGCTCCCTCTCGCAGCGATTGTTCAGTGTGACGTAGCCCCTCAAGGTGCCTCCCCTGTGCCTGGGGTCGTAGCGACATCTTCCAGCCTTGGGTTCGTACGGATAGGAGGACAGCGTTGCCATGCCGTGATCCCTGGTGTAGTTGAAGGCCACGCTGACCCATCCGCCGAGGCATCCGTTGTTGGGTTGGGGAACGCAGTCCACCAGGTGCTTGGGGGACAGTGGCACCAGCCGACGGGTTTTCCTTGCCATGTGCGCTTCCAAAACCCCCGCGGTGGAGAAAGCCCAGCAGCTGAGGCACTCGGTGCCCTGGCGACCCACGGGCGAGACGTAGCCATACTGGCGCCAGTCTATCCCACCCCTTATCTGGTTGTAGTACTTGTAGTTCTGCGGCTTCCTGACTCCCAGTGTCGTGGGTTCCAGAGGCGGCGGAACCGCCGTCCGGTACGAGAAGAGCACACTTTGATCCGAGTCGGAGAACTCGTTCAGCCGCATCCAGTATCCCACCTTGCCCTGCAGATAGAGCCTGTTGTGTCTCTGCATAACGCTCAGCTTTCTGTAGTATATCGCTCGGTGATAGTTGTCGTCGTTTTTATACCACTTCTTGAACCTGATCTTGTACTGGGCCCACCCCGCATCGTTGCTCGTGCTCGCTCCGAGTTCCAGGAACATCAGAAGAGGGAGTAGACACAGCATCAGCAGGCGAAGTGAACTCATTGCGAACCGAAGACGCCGAACGTAGTCTGCGAACTGATAGCCCAAGATGCGATGCCGCGCCAGCTTTTCGCGACCACGTATTATCTAGGGTTATCGCTGTGAACTTCTTCCAGGAACCACAAGCGCTCAGAGTTAATTGTGGAAGAAGATAAGCCTAAAGTTAAGCGACATTACTAGCGGAACTTGGAATCAAGAAACCATTATTTTATTTTATCCTTAAAAATTAAAATTACGAAATAAAGCACTTTCGAAAACTAAATTAATTCAAATTGTCAAGGCAATGATCTTTGCCTGGTCTTATCAGTAAATGCTGACAAGGGGTTAAAAATACTTCCTTTTTTGGAATTTTTATAATTCTCAATAAGGGTATTCCAAATTCTTATAAGAACAAAAATCGTATTTGCTTTAAATCTTATTTATTGAAGCGAAACTTCTCATAATAGTGTCATGACACAGGGCACAAGTTTTCATTAATTAGAGGCTTCATTAGAACC
>JAEIIF010057304.1:0-34785 GCA_018874455.1 Drosophila trapezifrons | reverse complement strand
ACACGTCTTTAAAGTTTGGTTGTACCTTTGCACGAAATAAGCTGTGAGCCACTGTAAATCTAACATGCTGGAGTGCACAAGAAACATGTAGCTAGGCAAAGAATATGTAGAGCAACACCCATTGGAGATACTTCTATATTCAATGGGTATTCGGGTATAAAAAGTAACATAAATAAAAAATTTCCTAGCATCCAATAATAAATCATCAGTTTTAATTTCCTTATAAATATTACTACATTTCCCATTGTTTACTGACTGTTTTATGTGTTCTGATATGCTCAAACATCGGAAGTTTCACTGCTCCATTGTCAGTTGCCTTTCTGTGTGTTAGTCAGCGAAGAAAGCGATCGCCAGTCGGCGGGGGAAATTAAAAACAAACGTTTCTAAGACATTTGTCAATATGGCTAGCATAATGAAACTATGAAAGCTTCGCTCACGTTTTGTGGAAAGCCGTTGAGCTCGCGGAGTAAGGGGGCTGTGGGTTTATTGCAGTGCCACTTATTCGACGTCATTACGACGCACTTTCCCCTTAGACCAACACACAAAACACACTAGGCAAACACACACTCTCGGCTTGGCCAATCAGTCGTCATTCAAACAAATCACAATTTTCCATTATGCTTTATGATAAGCTGGCTCGTAACGAGTGGGCAGGTTTCTTGGGGAGGATCTTTTCAGTAGCTCTGCACTGAAGCTGATCCTGCCTGGAGCTGTCTTCATTCATCATCACTCGGAGAGGATCTGTCCGAAAGGGTTCTGGAGGTTAGACTGGCTACACAATTGCAAAAATCACAAGTGGAGTTGAGACGAGATAATTGAGTTTTTCTTTGAGCTCTCTATGAGCCTCCTACTTTGGTTTTGGAATTGTTGGTGCAGCAGTCCCAACCCAAGACAAGACCCCTGGCTGTGCAGCACCACCTTAGCCTCCTCATCCTCCTCCTCCTCCAGCTCTTGGAGCCTCCTCTGAACCACAAAGCGCATTTCAGCATTTCAATTAGGGCCACAGAGATCTGCCTGCAAAGTGCGTGCTCATCGCCTTTCA
Source organism: Drosophila trapezifrons (assembly GCA_018874455.1). NCBI lineage: Eukaryota > Metazoa > Arthropoda > Insecta > Diptera > Drosophilidae > Drosophila > Drosophila trapezifrons. Next base: position 33,743 of record JAEIIF010057304.1, on the reverse strand, counting down.
GGCCGCCAATAAACAATATGAATTTACACTTTTTTCAATTAAGAAACACAAGCTGGCACTGCCCCGCCCTGGCACCCCTTTCCTGGCTTTTGAAGTTGAATTTGAATCAGCAGTCACGAGTACTCACGCATATATTCATTCGTTGATATGCAGAAGCGCCGCCGGATTCGCTTTGTCTGCCTTTTGGTCAAGTGAAAGCCAGAGAGAGAGGGACTTGCAGTTCCCGCCATTTCTTACACGCATATCGGGGTATATATTATATCTATAATTTGATTGTTGGTCTTATATGTTGTGGGTTTTTATTATTTTTCTGGCGACTGGTTAGCGTGCAGCCTACGGACATTTTAAAAAGCAAAACTAACAGTTTTTGGCAGTCGCGTGCCATAAAAAAATAAATGAAGCAGTAAAAGGTAACAGAGATGTCTGAGCCAGGCAAGTCATGTGAGATGATAGAGAAAGGCTGAAAGTGAGATGACTCCTAGATATTGTAGTTTTTTTATATCCCCATTTCCTTGAGGAAGTTACTAGGATTCAAGCCTTTACAATTTATAAATCTTTTGATATATTAATTAGTAATAAGCAAATGAAATGTCGCTTAAAGCTCTAGTTTATTAAGCTTCTACTATTCAACATTAAATCCTATTTCTTTTTAGTACCATATGGAGAGCTCTGATATTCATTTTTAATGAAAACTATTTACATCCTTTCCGTTTTTGTGGCACGCCACATGTATAGATAACTATAGTACAGGCCAACGCCAAAGGCAATTTATAAAATTCCGCCTCCCTGCAATTTTTCAAATTTTCTCGTATGTCTGTGGCATGTGGAAATCCTTATTTTTTTGCTTTTTGCATTCGATTTGATTTCGTTTTTGGCGTTGATTGACTGCCGTGCCTAGAGCCCACAAAAAGAGACCAGGTAAGGCCCAGAAAAACCCCACTTAATTGCCTAAATTGAAGCGGAGCTCAGCTTGCCGAATAAGGAAATGTAATGTTTGAAAATAATTGAATTTGAATTTGAATTTTCGGTGTACTTACCGCAAACTGGGAACTGCCGAATGGAGCTGCACCGAATGGGGAACTGACCGACGCCGAGGGCACCGACGATTGCTTGGCGTTTTCGTTGGCGATAAACAGGAGTTGCTCCTGGTAGGAGCCCGGAGCAGCCGGTGAGAAGCCGCCAGAACTGGCACGGAAACCATTGAGGGACTGTGGCTGCGACTGTAGTTGGCGGGGAAAGGATCCAGATGATGGCACAAAACGATTTTGCGAGGGGAAGTAGTAGCTGGAAGTATCTGAAGGTCGCAAAGTAATTAGTCAAAAGACGAAAATGTGTCAACAATCAATTAATTTGTACAATTTGCCGACACCTTTCAGCGCCGGAGGCAACGTTTAGCCATGAAACTCATGGCAGCGACACCAAAACCGAAAAATCATTGCTCTTAATTGCGCGAAAAGTGTAATAAATAAACATAAATAAATAAAGCCTCCGGCAGTGCCGGGGACCCCATAAATTATATCATTTTTTTCTTTTTTGGGTCACAAATTTGTCACAGCATGGCGAAAAAATATTTGCCTCTTTTTTTTTGCACGCATTTGTCAAACCAGAAAAGTGAATGGGAGACAAGTGAATGATGCCTCTGACGAGGTTCGTTTGCCTCAAGTTTTCCTTTAGTTAATTAGCCACAAGTCGTGGGGTTTCCCATAAAAAAAATTGCTAAAAATCTATGCAAAAGCCCTAAGCTATTCCCAATAAATAACCCATAATAATAGCTTATTATATTTTGGAAGATCCCAGAGATCCAAGCAGTTAAGCTAATAATATCCCATTAAGTTGTTACATTTTTAAGTCTAGCTTGTCCCCATTTTTCATGTTTACTCGGCAACATCTTTTGGGGGCTTATTTTTGCTCAATTTTCAGCTTTTTTAGATGATTGGAAAACGAAAGTGTAGCAAACTTCAAGAGGATATTATTATTATATTTTTATTACAATTCGTGTGGAATAAAACGTTAAAAGGGGGAACCCAAATGCACAATGGTTGCATGCGTCACAATCCTGACTCTTTGACCCACCATGTCTTGCCTCAAACACAAAATTAACAAACAAGAAAATAACAAGAAAATGCAGTTGAACCACGCAAACTCTCAATTTTTTTTCGTTTTTCTCGTGTGTCGACAGATTTTGGGAGTCGCTAATTGAAAATTGAAATATCATATGGCCGCCGTTTTTCGGTATTTTTTTTCTCTTTAAACGAAATTGCAGCCGCGGCAGCGTTTCATTGAACATTTTATCAGACGAATTTATGCAAGAGCCTCGAGCTGGAGGCTTTGGAGTGGGGACAACGCCTACATTGGGTCTGAGTGTGGCACTCTATGCCTTCACACCTTGTTTTTACCTGAGTCGCTTTTAACTGCAAATAATTGCCGTTTATTATCGCATCTAAGAACGCGACGAGGCGTCGCATGTCTCGCACATTTGCCGCGAGTTGTCGAAATAAACTGACTGGAGATTAGTTTAGGGTTTGATTAATGGGCCAGGGATCTCTCTGGCAGATGGAATATACCCAAAAAATGATGTATGCCAAGGCAGAGGCAGGCAGCGTACTGAGTGTTTATTTAAGGCTTCTTCAGCACGCCCACTTCCGTTGTTGGCAGTGAATTATTATTAAACTAAGCTCAAAAGGGGTTAATATTATTTATGCAGATTGTTCTTATCAATGCATTATTATAATATTATTTTTAATTAAGAAAATCTTTTTTGCAAGGCTTTAAAGGGGGATTAAGGCAATGTTTTGTAAATAATCAGTTAAAGAGACTTAAAACATTTATGAAACAAAATTACTTTTAAATATTGATCCACTATTTTTAGGTTTCATTACAAATTTAATTATTTTAATTAATAAAATATGTGTTTTATTTACAGTTAAAATGAAAATTTACTTTGTCAAATTCAAACAGAGTTTTCATCAATTATTTATTTTATCAAAAAAAAATTTTTTTCAATTAATAATTGTAAATATCTTCCACAAAAAGGCACAACAAGCTCTTTAATAACTTTTAAATCAAAATATAAAACCTAATAAGTAAAAATAATTGTTCTCAGATAAGCCTTTCTACATATTTTCTACATCTACCCTACACTGCTTGCGAACTGCTTTCACACTCGCTGACCACTGCTTGCCCTAATGTTCGTTCGGCCATGAAATGCTATTTTAGCGCCCAACAGCTGAGGCCGTTCGTGGCGCTCCGTTCTAAGAGGCCGCGACAAAAGTTTCAACGTTCTTTCGTGGAAAAATCGCACGCGAGTTCGAATCCCACTCGATGTGTGAAATTTTTACCAATAGTTCAGTTTCCTTCTGCGCTTGGGCAAGGGTGGTTGCTATATTCCAAGCGTACTTACTCTAATCCGCAGAAGGTAGATCAAATCGTTCGCTCTCCATTGCCGTTGACACTGCACTATTGTTCCATATATCTAAGTGGGCATTGCAGTTCTGATGTGGGTGAATACACTTTTATACTTACTTTTTGCGATCTTTTTTCCAACTTTGCTCATTAGCATGCCGCGTGCACTTGACCCAAAATCGAAAATCCATCGAAATAAATTGAAGTTCGCCGCCACCGATTCGTTGTTGTCGTGACACATTTGCCTATTTCTGGCCAGAACTTTACTAGACGTCGGCAACCTTCGGGCTCTTGCCGCATAAATATGCCTATCGATCGCAAATTGGAATTTATTGTAATGTCGGCTGGGATACGAGATGTGGTCAGAATTTATTATTACCAGAGGAGTTTGAGTAGGTTTGGGTACGGATAACGGAGAATTTAGATCATAATATCGGCTAGGGATTATCTTCTTAGTTTTAGGAACAGTATATAAGTTACTATAATATACATACATAGTTTACTTTTCATTCTGTTCTCCCCTTATTTTCTTAGGAACGAAACGTGGTATTTGTTTTTTATTGTTCATTTTCCTCTTTCGTCTATTGGGCAGTGGGGTCGGAGTGCGGGCAACCGTGCGGGGACGTGCAGCTCTTCCTTTTGGTGGCTCCACCATTTTTATTTTCCTTTTAGGCCGAGAGGTGGTTGGAACCGCCGCTTCCTGCAATTTTCTCGGTTTCCGATCCGGATCAGCCTTCGCATTCGCCAAATCGATATAGTGTATCCTTCTTTGGGACGGGAACTTCCTCCACAGTTGACAAGCCTTTTCCCGTAGGATATTACGTTCTATAACTTGGTGTTTTTGCGAATACCAGTTGCTATAATCATTAAGGAAGAGATCGAAGGGACTAATGTTTTTTCTTTCCACCAAAATGCTGGCTTGGTCAGCTTTTGAGTTGTCGCTCGATTCTACAGACATGATTACGAAAATTTTACATACACAATAATTTAAACTTTTCTATAACGCAGTATTGTTTAGACTGGCCTTTTATTTAAAGGTCTCTCTCTCTATCGATTTGACAATTGAAATCCCATTCGGCAGAGCCTGCTCTGACAATGGCTTTCGAATCCGTTTCAACTTAGCCGACGCCATGTCCGGTCGTTCTAACTTGGCCCAAAGGTGGCTCTCAAACTGTCGTCTGCATTTGGCATTTGGCTAAGATGAACATAAACAGGAAAATGGCCGAAAACAATGGGGCCGCAAACGATCGAGGGGCGTTGTGTGGGTTAAGCGGTTCAATGCAATACCATTTTCAGCCAGTGCGGCGATCGGTGATCGCTAATCGGCATCCACGACCACCAGTCCGAGACTGGTCACGTCAAGTGCTATTCCCACCGCACAGTGGTCAAGGTTTGGGTTCTATCTAAAGTGTATACCTAAAGTTAAGTAAGCGTGCTTTGTTAGTTCTATCATATTTTTATAGAAATGTCAAAAAATTCTTCAGACTTTACTCGTTTATATTTAAATACTTATCCCTTAATTAAAGAATTAAATCAAATCCCACGACCACGGTGCCTGATGATGATGCAGCTCCACTGCTTGACATTTACAGTTTTGCAGGTAAGAATTTGAAATTTGCACGGCATTATCATAGCTGCATCTCGCATCCCGCACATCCCTCGGTGTGTGTAATTGGATGGCCATATAGCTGCGAATATCGGGGTGTTCGGGGGCTAATTATGCCAGTGACAATAGAGCGGGCCTCTTCAGTGGGACTGGGCTGGGCTGGTGCAACCAATTGCGAAAATAAAAGCATGAAATCTTCTTCATTTGTTTGGGATTTTTTCTCTCGTTGTTTTTGTTTGTGCGAAATGTCAAGCCATGGCGCAAATACTTCACCAGAAGTGCAACAAAGGCGAAGGAAAAACAAAAATAGAAGCGAAAAACAGCAACAAATGACAGCAGCAGAAACAAGTTGAACTTTACGTTTTTCTTAACTTTAATCAAGTTTCTTGGCTGGCCGCTCTCTGCGATGCGAGGCATTCGCTATTGTTGTTGCTGCTTCTTTATTTTTTTTTTGTTTTTTGATTGAAGGTCGTTGCTATTGCTTGCAGTTTTGAATGCAGCGCAATATTTTGAAAGTTGAACTGCTTGCCACAGGGTTTGGAAGCCACTGTTTCCTTAATTAAGTAATTTATTTTCGTATACTTTTTCTAATAAGGTGAATTCTATTAGAATATCTATTATAGGGAGCGAATATACCTTTTAAAACAACTCAAAATTGTTTTTTTTTAAGTTATTTTAATTAAAGGCGTTTACATTTTTAAATCCAGCGTAATATTTGGAGAGTTGTACTACTTGCCACAGAGTTTTAAAAGCACTACTCCCTCAAGGCTTTTCCAAACGCGAGTACTTGTTATATATTTATAAATACTTTAAACTAAAGTCCACTAGAACTCCATAATAATGTGGGAATATCTCTCACATTTTTGTTATGTATATCTCCCCCATCTAAGGGTAATCAAAGCCACAAATTAAGACACTCCCAAAGATTCCTCAGATAGTTAGGCCTAGAGGTATAGCCCCATAAATTGTGGGGTGCTTAGCCAAGCACAACTCACTTCCTAGATCTGACATCATAAACCCCACACCCAGTTCAGTAAACCCGATATTATTACTTCCATTATGACTCTTTTTTTTCTTCTTTTGACAAAATTTCATTTAATTTACTCACTTTTAATGGACTTCGGCGAACTGATCAGAACCGACGTCGCAAAAGATAACAAAATAATAATCGTAAAAAAACCAACAGAATTGAAAATGGAGACTGGAAAAAGAGAACAATAAGCTTCCGACGCCGGTGGCGATAATATCAAAGACAAATAAACTTGAGAAATCTGTCGAGAAGAGTGGACAGTGGCGTTCTCGGCGGCGGCGATTCGCTAATTAGAAAATAATGCCCAGAGGCGGTGGCGGTGGCAATCAGGTCCAAGGTCAGGTTTGCCGTGGCTTCGATGAAAGTGAGTCAGTCGAGAGTTTGTCGCCTGAGTCTTTTGTTTGCTTTCTTAATATCATAGAACTGGCCCAGCTATGCGCGGCTTACATCACTGACGACGACGCAGTTTGCTTAACACCGCATTCCGATTAATGTTAGTTTTTAATTATATTTACTAATACTCCACTCCCCATGGCAGTCGGTTAATTACATATGCAAACTTGTTACACAAAGCTAACCGAAAGCGAGCACCGCCGAGCAGCGAAACCGAAAGCAAAATAACAACTGCAAAACCAAAATCAAAACAAAGAAAACTGTTGCAAGGCAACAACAGCGCTGGCTCGGCCAACAGCCCAGCTCTCCAGCTGGCTGGCTTTTATTGTTGGCCAAACACACCGAGCACCGAGCACTGGAGCACCCACTGGGCAGGCTGGCTGGCTGGCCGAAATGTGTGGCAAGTAGCAACTAGCAGGCAGCAAGTAGCAAATGGCAGAATGCAAAGCTCCCAAACAGATTGTCAGCAAATAAACAAATTTCACATCTACTCATTGTCGGAAATAGGGGGAAATATTTGTGGAGGCAGCCCCACAGATGTTTGTGGTCCGATAAGTGGCTAACAAACAAAAGTGGTTAAGTAAATAGGGAGTTGTTGCCAAGATCTATAACGAGTAAGTAATAATGAACAATGGGCCAAAGGAAGTTGCTTTATTCAGTGGAGTTTACTTATAATATTTTTATTATTTATAGGAAGCCGTCTTGACTTAAGAAAATAATATAAAAGGTGACAAAAATACACAGAATATATTGTTAAGAACAACAAGCAGGCTTTTAGAAGGGAGTCGGTACTTCCTGGTCAATATTTTAGAAAGCAAGCTGTGGTAAGCCTGTTATTATTATAAAGTTATACACAAGCTTAGAACTATATGATTAATATATTTATATTATTATTTTCTGACTTCCGAAACAGAATTCTTCTCTCTGCATTTTTCTCCTGACCTTTGGCAGAAAAACGAAAGAAACAAAAGCACATTCCCCAAGCCCACGTCGTTAATCATTGCGACTAACATGACAGAACCCTTTAATTGAACACTATCTAATACTAACGAGAGAGTGGAGGAAGTGGCTCACAAGATATGTCAAGGGGAATGTGGTCTCTAGATATCAGGGGACAGCTCCACACCCTCAAAGAGTGTCGGTTTGTAATTGCCTTCACCCACTCTGCGCACACCCCCGCCGGAGTACAAGCAAATTAAATACAATTAAGGCAGAAATAATTGCCAAGTGGCTGAGGCAAAAACAGGTTCTGGCCGGGATTAGAATGTGGCTGGTTCTGTTCAGAAGTCTCTGCTTCTTAAGCTCTTTGTGCGGGTGGTGTTGGCCGAGGGACAGTCGCATTCTAATGCCAATATGTCCTTGGCCGGGGGCTGTGTGCACAAATGATTGATTGGAATTTTCGCTCTCTCGAATAACAACAGGCGGATATTGTTATTATGCGGAGTCGGAAACATACATAAATCAATTATGAAAACCAGAAAACGAACGGAAAGGCGATTTAAACTGGTTTAAAAATAACAAATCACAGTTTGCCATGTTTTCCACATTTTTACCCCCTAGTTCGTTGTGATATTTGCATAGACAGTGCAACTTTGTGGAGCAATTATACGCAGATTTTGGCCAAATGGGCGAACTGGTTGCTGCCGAGGCACTCGCCACTAAAAACAAACTAAACTTAAACTAATCTGGGTGACTGTAACACGGACTGGAGAGCTCTTTAGGTGGCTAGCAGGTGTCTGTGGCCTATCTAGTCTTGGATCATATTCGGGTTATATAAATTAAGAGTCTCTGGTGTCAGGCCCCCTGCCCCGTGGGAACATAGCGTCATCAAAATACCCGAAATTGAAAGCATTTTCAGTGGAAACCGCATAAATTTGTAAACCATTTAAGTTAAAAATCCCTAAGATGCGCCGGCAGCGGCCACTACTGGGCGTGTCTGCCCAAAAGCAAAAGCAAAAGCACAAAAAACAAAAGCAGATTCGGACCAAAGCCTTTACGTAATGCTTCGGCTGAGGTCAGTTTTTTGGGCGGTGAAATGAATGAAAGGCCGCCGAGGCCGGGCCCGGCGAAACGAAAGTGAAATTTCCATCGCCATCCATCGATTGGAGGCAATTTCTCATTGGCTTCGCTTGATTTTGGGCCCCTGCTTTTATTTTGTAAATTAAATAATCATCGTCAATTTACATCTTTTCTTTTTCTTTTGTTTTCAAGCCCAAAGGGTAGGTCGCTTATATTTTTAATAAATTGATTTAATGGACGACTCGGTGGGGAAGGGAAAGATGATTGAATGCAAACATTTGGGGGAAATCTGAGATATTTCGGAGATTTTATTTTAGATTTAAGAAAAGCGTAAGAGGGAAAAGTGTTTAGAGTAAGGTAATGAGTAATTCTTCATATTTATGAGTTTTATTTAGAGTCCTATTTAATAAGCCATAAATGTTCACCATTTCTAGGCTAAAAGTCTGGAGTTATGTTTCTTTCTTAGCCATTTGTACACGAGTTACCTGAAACCCAACTCGATTACCACAGATTTTTGCACATAAAAGGACAATGGCAAAATATAAATGGCCGAGTTCGCGGCCCGTTGGAAATGGCAAACGAACATGAAAAACTTCTTAGGATGGAAAATTCTTTAGCCGGTTTTGGCGGTGGGTAAGCCTCGCCACCACTCCCGCCCACAAACTGGTTCAATTCCAGCTCTAAGCTCTAAGCAAAGCAGCCCGTGTGCGGGTGGCAGGCACTTTTGTTACTGTTGGCTCCCTTTCCCCTTTAAACCCCCTTTTTGTGAATTCCGCTCACAAAACACGACTTGGCTTTAAGGCAAAGACTTCAATTCCAGCTCCAATCCAGACTTGGGCCCTTCGGTTCGTTTGGTTTTGGGTTTCTTTTTGGCGCTCGTGCTGGGTTCAAAGTTGGAGTGTGGGTTGATGTGGAGTCCAAGTTTCTGGGTGAAAGGCCGCACGCCGCCGCCGCTGACTTGCCGGAGCCCGTCGTCGATATTCTATCAATTATTTGATGTTTGATTTGTGCTTCACACTCGAATGTTGATTTTTCGTAGCTCCTCTGTTTTCCCTTTGAATATTTTTGGCTTCGTCAGCTTATGCTCGTGCCATGTTTTCTTACTTTTTTTTTTTCTTTTTTAGAGGTGCGACTGCACTTTGTTTACGTTCATTTTTCCCATGTTGTTTTTGTAGTTAACATTTTTATTTTTGTGCCTCTCTTTGGAGCTGCTCTTTGGTGGCTTTATGTAATTTGCAAAGCGTGCTCTAATAAAAGCACCAGAGAGCACCAACAAAAATTATATTGCAAATATTAAAACTAAATTACGAGCGCAAATGCAAACGAGTTTTTTTGCGCGATTGCAAATACCCGGCTTAGCCGTGGTCGTGGACTCGAATAAGCAAAAAAAAAAGATTGTGTGCTGGGTGCCGAAGTGGTCCGACTTCCTCGGCTTGCGTTTGAACTGGGCTTGGCTTCGAGACTCCATTTACTTGACTTGACTTGGCTCAGAGCCATAAATCGCATTTAATAAGAGAACAAATCAAACAGAAAAGTGACTAGAAACTAGAACTAGCCAATAAAGGAGAAATCTGTTAGGACGGAAAAGCTGGATTTCAATTAGCTTTTAAGAAAGTATACTAGACAGTTTAAACTTAAAAAAAAAAGGGAAGTAGGAGACGTTTTTATATCATGTGTCCATATACGTATAATTAATGGTATTGTGCGGATGTCTTCCCAAAATTTGACTACAATTGGATGATAAGCATGGAAGTTATTAAACAATAAAGTTTATGTGCATGGTGAATCTTAGCCACATCGATGTGTTGGGTGTTGCTCAACATGTTACTGCAACATTTTCCTGTGCATTCCAAGTCAGATTTTTTTTTTTTAATATTAAGGAACATTAGTAAATTAGTAAACTTAAGTAGTAAGAAGTTAAAAATGTACATTCTTATCTTGTCTGCCATAAAGCATTGTTTAATAACTGGATTGCTTGAAGCCACAAAACACTCCCCAGTTCACAGAAGCCTTTAATCTAAGTTGTATCTCCATTTTTGTGTGTTTTAAGAGTTCTACAAAGACTCAACCGACTCAAGCCTCTGGTTTTAGCTTCAGGTCTGCTCCAATTCCAGAAAGACACTCGAATTATCATTCCAGCAGCGAAGCTAAATTCCTTGCCATTGTCAGCACTCAATCTCGATCTCCAATCTACCATAGATTTCGAGCGGAGAATAGATCCCAAATACCAAAACCCAGGCACGTAGCCAGATCTCCGAATAGAATGCCGCCTAAAAAAAAGTGCCAGTGAGAGGTAAGTGGTTCTATATCAATGGAGCAAGCTCTGAAAACTGTAGCACGTACATACATAGCATAGTTGAACCAGAAAAAAAAATGCTTGCTGAACTTAGGTGTGAAAAACTGTTGACCGCCTTGGGTTCGCCTCCTCCACCGCCTTCCACATGTAGTATATATTTTTCCCGCTTTTTTTCTATACAGATCCATGCGGGGCTGCCTTTCTAAGTTGGCTCTGAGGTCTGAGCTCTTTTTTTAAGCAGTTAGGTCTCCAAGTCGTGGTGCTGGTGTTGATTGAATGTCTGGAGACCGGCGAGACTGGGTAACCGGAGGATCGTGTGTCTGCTGGGCCCCTGGTTTCTTAGTTTTTGTGGGTTTACTGGTTTTGGGGCTTCGGTTTTTCCTTTGCCACGATGTCGTGCTGCCATTGTTCGCATTAGTGTTGCATATTAAGTAATAGAACTGTTTTTCCTCGCTCCCTATCTGAATCTTGGGGTCTGGTCTCCCTCCATTCGGATCTGTGTCTGCCAGCAAGTGGCGCAATGTCTCTGCCTTCGAAATACTAACTGAGTTGTTGCCATTAAAATGCGAAAGGCAGAAGGAATTTAGTTGTGTGTAAAAAGGGATTGGTTGCGTCTAATTCTAAGCCAGCAGGAGTGGTCACAAGTGGAATATAAATCACAGGTTCTGGGTAAACAAATGAGGAAATTAAACTGGAAAGAGTTGCCTATAAATGTGGTTTAGTCATAAGAACTAACTTTGACCTGTTTATTGATTTCTCCTCCATATCTGCTGAGTTCTCTGACATAACCTCTTCACGTTTCTACAATCTGCAAGCAAAAACTCCAATTCAAAATCAATTTAATGGTAATAATACCTTTCCTCTTACCCAACAAATGTCATCCCAACAGACTCTCCATCTTTCTCTCTAAATGCACGATATCAAAAGGATTGTGTAACCTTAGCCTACACCCAGAAATACATAATTCACGATTAGATCTGTCTCTCAACGGCACAAATTTCTATGCATTGTAATTTTCCGCATAATTTTGCTCAACTCTTTGGCTGTCTTTCTGTGTTTGTTTTGTTTCTTTGCTGTGGCGAATAATATAAAGAATGGCCAAACAAAAGACAGACCGACACTGCTGCCGACTGGCAACACAGCATTTTGCCGCACGCTTCAACGACAAAATGGTCAACAGCAATCTTGGCTTAGTTTTGTCGGCCAGGCTGTCTATTGTTGTACGGCTATAGCCAGAGCTATGGCTATAGCGATAGCTGTTCTGGTTGTCGTGATTTATTGTGTGAACAACAAGGTTTTTCTGCGATTCCTCCCTAGCTTTATATCTTTGCTTTTGTTCTGCCTCCGCATTTGCATATTCTCTTCTACTTTTTAAGGGTTTCGAGGTGCTGGGTGCGGGTGCCACTTCAAATTGGGCGTGTCCAGCTATCATGGAAGCCATAGAAGCAATACCCAGTCAAAGCTCAGTGGGTGCCCAAGTGCTGGGAGCCGTGTAAGTGGCCAGTTTGGAGGGTTCAATGAACCGGCAAAGCCCTGCAGTTCTCGAGTGTTATTAAAGCAAATAACACTTGAGATGGGCCGGTGGTCTGCTGGTCCGTCAGGTTGCCAGCCACCGTCAATCAAGAGTTGTCCAGTTATCCCAAGTTGAATGGCTTTTCGAGGGGCTGCCGACGCCAATACTGACGCCTTAATGCCGCGCGGGATTACTTAGCGAAGGAGTCGCCTTTTGCAAATTGCCAATTCATTGCTGTTACCCTCACTCGAAGCTCCATGGCTTGACATTTTTATTAAAAACGAACGCAGCCTGGAAATCTGCAATCAGGCGATCAGCCAATGTCTGCGGCACAAAGGGCATATTTTATGCATGCCGCTCGTTAAGCGGCCGCTTCTTCTTCATCCGCTTCGTTTGTTTGTTTGTTGTTGCAGCCAAATTGCCAGCTTTGTGGTTGCTGCTGCTTTTGGGCATCATTTCCTGCTCAAAGGCCGCCTCCATTGAGCGTTCAGCGGGGACTGAGACTCCTCCGACACATATACGAGAGTGCCTGCCTGATGAACCGTAATCTCAAGGATAACTGCATACCTTTATTACAGGTTTCGTCCCCGCTGCATCTCTGAGAGGCTGCCAGTAGCTGGACCATAATTTTCTGTTACAAAAGGCCACAAAGGAAACGAAAGACTTAAGACACAAACTTGTTTTCCTTGCGGCATATCCGCGAAAAACAGCAAAGAGATAAGGTAACCCGACAGATGGAACATTGTCTTGGCTTTAACTGATGGATATAACTTATGAATTTAATATCCCTTGAGCTTTATAGCCTTATTAAGGTTTTCTTAATAAATATTAACGAATGAAACTTTGGCTTACACAATCTCTTTTTATTTCCTTTCTTCATTATATTATATTGAATGTTTAAAAGCATCCCTAGCTAATAAGTTTCCTTAATAAATACTAATTAATAAAATCACAAAATTCCCCACAGATAAATACCTTACATAATCTCTATATTTTGATTTCCTTCCTTCAACAAATATTTCCCCTGTAACCAAAATGGGTTAATGGGCAGCTTAACCCCATTAACTACCCCCGTCGCGGAGCTCGTTTAACAGCGGAAAAATGACAAAAATAGCAAAGAAACGTAATGATTGCCAGAAACCGCAACAAATACACCTTGAAAATCGCCTACAAAATATTATTTCTCTTTCTCCACCGCCATTTTAGGTATGTAATTTTCGACTCGAAAAGGTTTTTAATGACTGCAAATTGAACCGAGCTGAGCCGCGTTTCATTTTGCACTTTGCAACACACAGAGCGGAAATGCCAAAAGACTGGCGGGGCTGGCTAAGAGAGAACGCACCAAATGGGTCAAGGATTTAAGCCATTTAGCCACACTCCATTGGCTTCGTTCGGGGCAGAGCAGGGCAGGGCCTGTACCCGCTCAAAGTTCAATTCAAAGAATGGACACACAGACAAGACACCTGGTCTGCTGTGAGTTTATTTCTTCGGCTCCAAATATTGGCGCTTGTTATGTCACTGACTCTGCGACCATTAGCCAAACATGCGGCACAAATGTACGATATATACTCGTAAATATCAGCTCAACCAGCGTCCCAGCGGGGTGTCCCTGGCTGTGCAGTGTATCCCCATCTAGTGTCTGCTGAGTCAACTGGGTCGGGCTGTGTGGGTCACTGGGCGGCGTGAATCACTGGGCTATTATGCGGGGTCAGAGGCCCCTTTGATTGGTTATTAGTCTGCGGTTAATTGAGCGATATGTGTGCGCTGCAGTTGCAATAATGGTGGGAAACCCGATATATCCAGCTGCCTGACTGACTGACTCTGTTATTGATCGGCCTGTTCGATCACCCTTTCGGTTGCATAACACATAGACACTCTTCGAACTCTTTCTGCCCCCTCTCGGGTTGTGTTTTGTGTTAATCACTCAATTTGCGGCGACTTTCGCCCCTTTGGCGAACACTTCCGTTTAGTGTCAACGCTTTCTTTTCGCCAAAACAAAATGAAAAAAATTAATTCGAGTCTCAGTCGCCTTTTGTTTGTGATTTATGCGACCGGCTGCCGAATTGTCAAAAAGCCCTCCGCCATTTGCCTGGCCAGTTCTGCCTGAGTGCCATTGGACTCCGTTCGCCACCAAAGTGACCACCACTTGGCGTTGTCCGGGGCGGCTGGAAGCCATAAAAACCGAGCGAGACTCGACTGGCACAGTTGCAACAAGTTAAGTTAGTTTGTCGGTGACGCGAAAGTGAAACGAAACGGAGCGAATGCAAAGGCAGGGAAAACGGAGCGCCGCGTCGGGGAAAAGCCAGAGTCAGAGCTAGAGTCAGAGCCAGAGAGCAGAAAACAGACACCAGAAATCCCAATTAAAAAGAAAAGCGAAAATGTGCATGGAAAATCGAATGCGAAGCAGCGAGGCAGCGAAAAGTAGTTGTAAATGCGTTCAATGCACTTCGATGGGCGGCACTGGAGGCAGTCTTGCCTTACTCTGCTGCGACTCTGACTGACTCATGGTTCAAGCATCTCCAGCGCCGTCGTCTGCATGCAAAGCAAATATCTATATATATCTATATATATGTTACAAAAAGGTAAACGCATTTTATTTAACTTGCGGAAGTCGTAGGTGTAGCTAGCCAATACGAAAACGCCAAAAGCAACGAAGAAGAGCTGGCAGAGTTGTTGGATAATGAGAAATGGCAGAGTGTTACATACTCGGTAAGAAAAAACATAAAGTGGGTAAGAAAGTAATGGGGGAAATGGGGAAATAAACATAGGAAATGGTTTTTAGTTCTTTTGTTGAACTTATAATGCCTGTGCAGAGCTCTAGTTTCCTATGGAACTTGTCACTCCTTAAAAAGAGCTTTTGTTATTGAGTTGAAAATACCCTAAAGCTCATTGAGTCCTTATAGCCTAATGACATCGGGCACAAGTTTTTATTAGAGGCTTGACAACAACCATAGGATTTTACGCAAGTGCGAGCAAGACATCTATTATTAATTATTGAAAGTGCGTATAGAGTCGTCTTGTTCGCACTTACGTAAAATCTTATGGTTGAGTATTAATCTCTTATTGAAAGTGCGTATAGAGTCGTCTTGCTCGTATTTACGTAAAATCCTATGGTTGCTGTACATCAATTAATGTATTAATCTCTCATTAAAACTGCGTATAGTCGTCTTGCTCGCACTTACGTAAAATCCTATGTCAAGCCTCTAATGAAAACTCTAATTAATGAAGTATTTAATACAGTATCATAACACCTTTACTATAAAATACAATTCTTTGAGCACCCTCCATTAACCCTTACAGTTTCTATTGAATATACATTCTTTATAAGGCACATTCAACCTAAACTCAACAAGAAACCGCCTCCCTAATAAATTCCCTACATACAAGTGACTCAAACCTTTGAAATACCCACAATTCCACCCACTTTCCAGCCAAGTCAACCTCAATTTAAAGAATGCAGTTGAAACTTTGCCAAAATTAACATATAAAGCTCATTTTTATCAATGGTGTACGGGCCAGAGTCAGAGTCAGAGTCTCCCTCCTTCGTTCAGAACACACCCCGAAAGAGCAACAAAGGAAATACCAATGCAAGGTAATTGCAGCGAATTTTGTGGGGCGATGCTGGAAATAATTCCAAAAAGTCAAGCAAAAATGTCAACAACTTTACGAGTTGAGGCTACCGACCGACCAGGCTGGTCCGTAGAGGCTCGATTTTGGTTTACAACCAACCCAGTGACATTTAAGCCAAGTAATTTAACAAATTCAATGGAAGTTCACTTTGGCGGAGCGGCTAGAATGGGATATTGATTGTGTATTTATAGTTTATTTTGATTTAAAGTGAATAACAAGAAATTGGTTCGACCTTCGGGCTCGAATTCCTTCGGCCCAAAGTATCCGATGTCATGAGTGGAACTTAGGTTTTGATTGACATTTCATATATAGAGTGATATCGAGTTACCGCGATACTCATCTTAAAGGCTAATATACAAGTACAGGCTACTGCCCGTACACAAAACATAATCATTGGGTTCTTAATCAAGTTCCCCTGTGAAATATCTTTCGATAAATCACTTGCTTCCACTAATAATGGAATTGTTCATATAACAAGTAAAGATATAAGATATAAACAAAAAGTAGTTAATTCTTTCATTTGGTGTTTACCGCCTTCGAGATCTCAATAAAAATGCGTTGACCCTGAACTTCGAGCCGCTTTTTTCGTTGTGCCCGTTGCCAGCAGTTTTGTGTTGTTGTTTCTCCTCTGCTTTGTCGTCTTTTTTTATGATAAATGATGAGAATTTCGGTTTTCGGCCAAACATATTTGTACATACCTGAAAAGAAGCAAACAAAAGGTAAGAAACGACATGAAAAACACACTCTTTTATGTGGATACATAAACTAATTTGAATGTTGTTGCACTACAAACGCGAAATAAGAGCAGGCACACACATAAAAAATAATAAACAAAACAAAGGCAAATTTAATTATCTTAACGGGCGTGAAATTAACATTAACATCAAGGGAAGACGGACCGCTCGCTGGGGCAGGTTCTTTGGGGCGTGGTCGAAATAAAAGCGAAACGGAGATAAAAGCTTTGAAGAAAACAAAGCAAGGTCGTTGAAGCTTGGGGATGGATGCACTTTGGTGTAAGAAACTGAACTAGTTTTGAGGTCAACAGCTGCCTTAGGGTACCCACCGAAGGTGTTGGCTTTTAGAAAGTAACAAGAGGTCAGGAAATAAATGTTAAAAGTACTTGTAACCAATAAGAAACAAGTGTAGATATAGGTTGAGCATAATAACTTGATACTTATGCTGTATTTAAAGACAGAACAAGATAAAACAAGAGGTATTCAAGCTCCTAACCTAACCCTAACTAATATTTATACCTACTACACCAGTTTCTTGCTGGCTATCAAGGAATTAAGTAATTTATAAGCCAGCTAATAAGTCTGGTATCACTCCACCGTGATTTGTCCAGACCGCATGATAAATATCCATCAACAATCAATCAGCATCTTGAAATGGAGGAGCCCTATCCACCAATATAGCGCCACACTGGGCTTAGCCAACGTTGGGCAATCTAACCGCATCTCCGGCAGCTGTTGTTACAGCAATTGCAGCCACAAGGGGCCACCTTAACTACACATAATTGCTGTTCCAATAACCCCTAACCCAGAGGCACCCAGCAGCGACACAAGAGAGATGCCAACAAACTGTGACTCGTGGCAACGAACCAACAGATACAATATTAAACTGTCAAACAAAATCATAAATAAGCCAGCATAAATGGTGGAAAAACACACCCACTCTTTGCTGTTGCTGCTAAAAAGAAAAATAAGCAAGCGAGGCAGGAGGAAAATTGCAGTGAAAATGCTAGCAAAGAAAGGCGGCGACGGACAGAGGAAACTCTGTTTACTCTGCATATGGCTGCATATTAAAGTATTGTATCTGCCGGCTTGTATCTCTGCTGCCCCTCACAGCAGCCTACGCGACCCAAAATGTTGCTGCTGGCCCCTCTCAGTCAACCACAGCCAGCACCAAGAAATGCGTTTTCGTTGCCTGTTTTTGGTAATAAACGAAGCGTTAAACAAATTGCATTACAACAACAATAACAGCGGGCAACACACACATTACAGTTTCTTTCTGATTTCTTGTTTTCCATATGCAAAGCGTCATAAATGAGGTTGCCGCCTGTGTGGATGTTGTTACTTGCCAGCTTGGAGTTGCTGCTGCCTGTGCTGCCTTGGGCGTAATTACATCTCAGGCCAAAAATGGTCAAACGAGCGAGAAAATTATCACATATTTTGGTTGTTGTTGTTGCTGTTGCAGCCGAAAATTAAATGCAAATTTGGTTTACAATCAAATTGCATAATCAGGAAATATATATGGAAATTCGGTGTCTGGAGCGGAGAGCGATGGAAATTTAAGTAGCAGCCGATGGATTTGACATATGATAGGCAATTTGAATATTTCTTTGGTAAGGCAATTAATGGAGCCAACTAATTAAACGATTATTTACGTTGTGGTGGCTGGAATTTCCCTTTTCTTTTTTTTATTTCTACTACCCAGCCAGCAGCCACTCCTCGAAAGGCACGGAAAACATGCTCAGGCTTTATAGAAATCATGGCAAATGCCATGAACACACATAAATCAATGAACGTCGAACGTCTAAGGCAGCCCAGAAATATCAGGAAGGTAAAAACATGAGTAAATTGCATAGCAATAATGGCAAATAATAATAGAGCAGCGGAGCAAACAGCAGTTTGCAAACACGCCTTGGCTGCCAAAGATACGTATTTAATAATGCGAGGGAATTAAAATCAGGGGAAAATCTCGACTCATTTGCCTGGGTTTGCTAGAGCTTTTAAATGTCCAGTAAATGGAATTAAAAGCCGCCTTAAAGTGATCTCCATTTATACCAAAGTAGGTCATTTCGTTTAAATTTCCACCAGAGAGATAGAGAGAGATTTACGGTCATTTAATGGCTACTCCCAGTCACAGGCCGACCTTCACAATGGTAGCTCTAAAACGCTTTAAATTAATTTAAATATAAAAAATTAAATTAGCTGTGTAAGCTGGGCAATAAAACGATTTACAGACACCTAAGCCACTAATTTAAGTAGCCGTAAAACAAGATTTTTTATATGCACACGAATTTGAGTGCGAATCCAGCAGCTAGCCATTAATCCATGGAACCAAACTCATGATCTGCTGTGCAAATTGCTGAAGAGTGCAATCAGCCGGCATTAAAAGGCAGCTTACTAATGACATTGGAGTTGCGCAAGCCCCCTGCTAAATGGTCACATTAGCTGCCGAGTCCAGCGTGTGTCCCGCCACAAAGGTGTGTCCGTCGGCGGGGTGTGCGTGTCACCTCTAGGTGCTTGGTAAATAAGTACTTGCTTCTCGCTGAAGGTTATGCCATTAAGACAACGCATTGCATCTGTACAGAATCACAATTGGGGAACGCTGACTTCATTCTGCGCCAGTCTTCCTCCGGTTGAATGAACCATGGGGCCTCTTAAAAACGCCCACAACTTTTGCGAGGGAGTTTTTGGCCTGGTCTAGCCCGGACTGCCGGCGCCGCCGAGTTCAAAGCGGAGCTGTTGCTGTCAACAGATGCGACAGATAAGCCAAATGGAAACCGCAAAGCCCCGAGAGTCTGGAGCCACATAATTTTGAGCTGGCTGAGATCGCAAGCGAGAAATCTACAGAAGAGAATCGGGGAATAAGTGAGTTCGGGACAGGCGAGGGCCAATTTGAGTCTATAAAGTCATCCCATTACCTGGCCGCTGATATTCCCGCCAAGAACATCTCATAAATCTTCAATGGTACAGTCGTAAATCTAGCTAAGAACCGTGTTCCAAGTGCAGCCAAGATAAGTGCAGGCAAGCAATTTGTCATATGCCTAACATCGGAATTATCCAATGATTTACCACCGAGAAGAGATGAAGGGAAATGCAGATACAGGCAGGTGCACGTACAGGGAAACAAAACCAAGTTGTTGCTTCGCCCGACCACCGGATGATGCTTCGTTTTCGTTTCTGTTTTTCGCTTTTCGATGGCATTTATCTTGACCCGAAGGCAACGTGAAGTTTTCATGGCTCATGGCTCAAATATTGCGAGCGTCGAACTGTAAAGTTATGAAGAAGAAACTGAGCTGAAGCTGAATCTGGCCCGGAGCGGAAGCTTGCGTTTAAGGTTAGGGGCACAGGGCCGGCAGGCGGCAGCAGCACAACTCACCAGGTGTGTACTAGAGACAGCTTTAGTCCGTGGAGTCGTCGTGGCGCCGCTCCATGCTCTCAAAATACTGTATTACTTGGGCAGGGTACGCCACCTTTAAATCCTCCAATGGCACTGCATCCAGCGACGAGACGCCCTTCCAAGTGACAAACATAAAGTGTCTATCGCGCACCTTGAAGTTATGCACCACCTTATCCAGCTCGAGGCCGCGAGCCAGGCCAAAAGGAGCCTTGCGCAGCGGCATTTTCCAATGGAATCCTTTGGAGCTTGAATTGGGTCTGTTGGCTGCAGGGATCCTGCTGCTAGGAGTGGCTACGACAATGCGAGGAGTCTTCGGCTTCAAAGGCGTATCCGAGTCGTCACTGCTTTCCATTTTAAAGATTTTCTTCGGGCTCTCCTTTTTGTTTTTCTTTGAGCCTTTTTGGACTGGACTTTGGACCTTTGGGCTCTTCTCTGCGAGCTGCCTGGCCACTTGGGGGCTGGTAATGGGGCTAATGGGTGCAACCCCATGATAGCTGTGAATCTGTTACAATTTTCTCAGTTTATATTTATTTTTTTAATGGGAATCAAGGAAATCAAGCTTTGCCAACAGTACACAGTTACAGTGGTTTTGCTTTAATTTCTTTAATTAAAATTAATGTTAATTTCTTACGTTCTTCAAGGCTTGGTCAATGGGATCGTCCGAAATTTTCGAAGGGGCCTTCTTCTTGATCTTGGGTTGCCATTCGGCAGCCTGCTCCTTGTGTAAAGTGCCCATCGGACAGACAGGCTTCCAGCCAGATCCCGAGGATATTAAGTGCTCTGCGGACTCAGTTGACGACCCGGATAAGCAGTATGAGGGCGAAGAGGATCTGGAGGAGCTGGTGGATAATACTTCCATACCACAATCTTCGCCACCAATGCTTGGTTGCGGCACAGCCGCGGAAGAGGAACTAGACGCTAGTAATAGATCCTGATCGTCACTGGTCTCGCTGAATTGAAAAGGCGACGTAGGATGCTGCTTAATCGGGTTCTTCTCCTTGTAATTACCAATCGCATGGCCTGCATTGGGCTTGGCACTATTCGTAACATTTGCCTTGGGTCCCGTTGGTGTACCGATTTCCAGCCGGCGTTCCACGGGAACAGGGGCTTTGTATGTTGAATCTTTTGGCTGCTTAGGAGGAGATGTGCCCGGGGTTGTCCCGGGCTGCTTGCCGACATTCTTCTTGCTCAACGGCGAACCAGAACTGTTCGCCCTGTTCTGGCCGAGCATCTTTTGAAGGCTCTTCTTTCGTTCCCTTTCCTGGAAAAGCTCCGCCTCGAAATCGGCGAGCAGTACCATACAGTTGCCTATATTCTCCATGGGCTCCCAGGTGCTCTCCTCAGGTGGATAGCCCTGCCACTTGATCCGCACCTGGGGACGCCCGTTCCAGTAACGCTTTGCTGTGATCTTTTCCACGAGAAACTCGGGCTGGGCTGTTGGATTGATGGCGGGCGTCGCATTGCTGGTGGACGCCGTGCAGGTTGCTGTGGACGACTTCTTCGACTTGGATTGGCCACCTGAGCCCCCGGAGCCACCGGCTTTCTTCGATAGCCCGCTGCTGGACATGATTTTCTTCTTAAATTTAAATTTCTATTTAATTTTGTCACACATAAAAAGAAAAACAATGGCGTCTAGCTTGATCGGCGCTGCCAACTTTGGGGTAAAATGCAGCGCTGGCAGAGATGGTGATATCAACGGGGATGATCGCGTGACAAATTTTTGAGCGTGATCAGTGTGTCACGATGGTAGAGCTTTGAAGAGGTAAATGCATAATAGGAAAAGCTTTTTGTATTTTCTCTTAAAAGAACAGCTGTTTTTTGTGTGATTTAACGGGGAATTAAATTCTAAATAAAATTACAGGCGCATCAAACATTTTAACGCTGATCAAGAAGAATATGTCAAAATTCCTTTTTTGTTTTAACACAACCTTTTGTCTTCACTGGGTTCCACTACATTTTTTATCAATAAAATTCTGCATTTTGCCCAAAATGCAGAAATGCAATCCTAGTATAAGCGGTGTCCGAGTCACAAAAACCGTTTTATTTGTAAATATTAAAAAAAAAGGTCATTTGGCGATATTTAAAATCTCAAAACAGTACAGGCAAGTGTTAATAACCCCCATTTAAAGGAAACAAAGGAATGCAACCCGCTCTTGCCGCTTTTTAGACTTTTAATTCAGAAAATGTTCGCTTTTCAAGGAACTTGATCTCAGCTAAATTGTCGCAAAACCAACAAGTTTTTGGAGCTGGACTGGCCAAACTATGTTAGCAATGCCTATTAACTATTTGAGAAATTGCTCCTTTTTAAAGCTGACCATTATATAAAAAGCCGCTGGCCACGGGGGCTGTTGCACCTGTTTTTTGTTTTGGCTTACCAGACGCCAAAATAAAACTGGTTTTCGAGTCGAGTGCAGTTAACCTGAGCGGAAATAATGCTTGGCTCTCGGCGGTGGAAATGCGAATATGTATTTTAATTGGCCATTGGCAAAATCTGCGCTTTTCTTTTCAGGCCACAAAAATCGCACAAAAGTCACATGTAAATTCGCTTTTCACTAGAGTTATGACTCAGTCGCGTTGGATGGACAAACAATGTCATTGGCATGTTTCCCATCATTACGGCGCCACAGAAATGCCAATTTGCATGAGTATGTAAGCTAGGCTGGCAATTATTTCCACAGAGTCTGCATCTCTGGCCGAAAGATTTGAATTTATTCATTGAAATAAAACCAAAAAGAAATGCGTCACGTTCGGCCAGTCGGCAAGAGTTAAGGCTGTGTGACAATTCGAAGAAAAGTAAGGAGTTTCGGACCAGAGATTTAAAATCAGAGTTGTGTTACAGTCGTACCTCTAAAAGTGGAAATATCTCAAAATTTCAGATTAGGATTTTTTCAATGTATTTAAGTCACAGAAATATTACTTAGCTGGCTATATGACTCCTATTTTCTCCTTAAATTAAATCTCATTATTTAGAATACTTCGATGTTTCACTTAATGGCTAGAACCGTATTTAAGTTTAAGTCCCTAATATTTTCCTACATTTTTCTCTTTCAGGTTCCTAGAAATGTAGGCAAGCAAGTTCAAGTTAGAGAAGCGGGACTGTAAGAGTCAGCCAACCTGTTGCCATTACCGTGTTATGATTTCGAGCGCAAAACTTGCGCCGCAACTCCGTCGCCATGTGCACATGCGCGTACTCGCACTCGCACTCTTACATTTCTTTCACTTTCTTTCGGCACAACGAGCCAGTGGCAGTGGCGGCGAATTTATTTTAATTCGATAGAGTTAACAGCTCGGTACATGACGGAATAAAAAGTGAAACTGACGACAACAAGGGCAGGCAGCTGGAAGGGTCTGATGGTCTCTCGGGGCTTAGGGGCTTTCGTTCGGCGAGCGCTTTTCAAAGTCACTCCACTTTCGTTTTCATCGCGAGATATTACAAAATATCGGAGAGACAGACGGCGGACATGTGTATAGCATCCAGATTTAGTGTTTCATTTGCATAGTGGACCGCCAAGAAACTGGAAACTTGTTTTCTGCTTTTTGGCCGAAACACGCGCGACAAAAATGTTTCTGCATACGAAAAATGCTGCCCAGCTTGTATTTTTATAAGTTGTATTTCTTGATTTCTGTTTCTTTTGCTGCTCCGAAATGATTTAAGTCAATATGTACATATATGTAAACATATACTGGGGGTCCGTAGCTCATAGAAATGCTGCGGTGTGATCATCGCTTCATTAGCAAGTTAATTTTATTAGCGCTGCTTTGTCTCTCCTCGCGCTTTTTATAAGGCCCCAACAAATATTTGGTCTCGGCTTGCGCATCCACTGGGCAGTAGAAAGGTTGTGTGTCTGTATTATATTGATGTCTTATGCAACGGATTTAGTTTTAATTTGTTTTGTTTACTTTGTTTTTTACCAGCCTTTTGTTGGCTGAATTCGCTTTGTGCTGATTAATTCGGAGATACGTTGTAATTGTGTAAATATTATGTCAAGTTTACGTGACTCTCATCATCAGTTCAATGACACAGAAGCACTTGCTTTGTGAGAAGGAAATCTGGGTTCCTTATAAAAAATCTGTGCCAAGAACTCTTAACATCTGAGTTCCTTTTTAAAAATCTGTGCCAAGAACTCTTTTACAATCGATTCCCTTTAAACTTTCCAACAGTTAACCCAATATTTAACCGGGCGTTCCAGCTAAAAAATTCTTTATTGACACTTTCAGACATTTTAACACACTTCAAGGCAAAAAATAAAGTCAACCGAATGCAAAAGAACACACAGAACAAATATGCATTGATTCATAACCGGATATAACCGAGGGAAATTATAAAATCAAGTTTTAAAGATTATTTTAATGCGAACAACATGATTCCGATATGAATAAATACCATAAAAATGTTTATTTTTCTGATAAATCAAAGGAAAAAACAAATAAAGTTATAACAGGGCTTAGAGTACGAAATATAAGCCACCAAAAACAGGTTATCTTAAAAATAGTGTAATTTTTCTCCGTGCAGCCATTAAAAGGTTACCAAAAAAGGCCAAAGCCGTCAACATTTGCCAGTCAAAAAGCCGAATGCCCCCCGAGGGCATTAAAATCAACTGCAGGTGCAACCAAATTTGTGACTGACACTCGATCAAGTCGAAAGAGTTACTCGTATTTGTTGAACTGCAAATTGGTTGACAGTTAGTGGCATTTGCTGTCCGGAAGTTTTCAACGTGTTTCTGTTTTTCTTCGGGCTTTATTACTGAGCATCCGTTTCATTTATTGTGACAATTCAGCCCAAGTCGCGGCTTTAATTTGGAGATTTTAATTTTGAACACGCATTTACTGTCGTCGTTCTTTTGATTCAGAGACTCCCGACCCAAGACCGAGAGACCTTCGGAGAGTTCCGGCTTGTAAGAGACACCGACACCGATCTCACGGCTTAAAGAGAGATAAATTAGCGCGAAGTGATTCAGACAGAGATTTTTGGGGGTTTTCTGCTGTTCGAAATCCGAAAAATCTGTGCCCGCGAGATAGCACTCAGCAGAATATGACTTAAATTAAGCTTTTTGTCTTGTGGTGCATAAACATCGTAAAATAAAAGAGATACGAAATAAAAACCATATGTAAAACTCACTCACCTTGTGCGCTGGCGAAGAAGATGAGACAGCTGCCGCAGCAGATGGTGACGAGGAAAAAGAAGCTGCGGCTGCCCAAAGGCAGCTTCACTCTGCCAGACATTTTCGTTACTAACCGAAAAGCCTTATTTTGTAATTTGCAATTTTTGTTGTTTGTGTTTTTTGACGACTGGTTTTCTTATTAAATTTGGTTGTTTTTGTTTTTGCCTGGAGCGTTTTGTAAATTATCATTAAATTATTTGTTGTCCAGTATTTGCATTTTGCTGTTTTTTTTTATTTTTATATTTTTTATTGATGGCTTTGCTGGCGAATTTCGAGTCAAGAGCAAGAAATTGTTTTTGGGAAGGCTGTCGGACGGGTTTCTTCTGGAAGTTATTCAAAACATTTTGGCGGAGAGCTCGCTTTACGTTACCGTTAAAATATAATTAATAATAATGTGTATTTCTTTCTCTTTGTTGCCTTTTGGAGAAGATGTGTCTTAATGGAAAAGTTCAAGGCTAAAACGCCAACGGTGCGTATAATGGTTAAATAGAATTGTGTGTGAGTAGGCTAAGTTCTCTCAGCTTGAGAGAGCTGGAAACTGAAAAGATTATCTCGGACCTCTTAAATATATTTCTCATTAAAAGCGGAATACAAATATCAAGCTAAGATCAGAAGATTCTATGAATATAAATACGAAAGTAGTCAGGGATTCCCCTTTTGTTATTTATTGCAGATATTCCTCATTAGCCAAATTAGCCAATGATTATATATTTTCTTCTTTTCGAATTGCTTTTTAAATTAATGTACTATTTAATGGCATTTATTTGGCGTTGATTTTGCCTTCTCGTCTCTTATTTCACTCGTCCAGCACGCGAACAACCTCTCAATAAATTTTCACTTGTTGCTCTCGAGCACTCTGTCAAAAAAATAATGGCAACATTCACCTTGAGTCTCTGTCTTTGCTATATAAACACGAAAGCATATATAATATATCTTGGAGCTGGAGGTTTGCTTTTTGTTTGCCTTTGGCTTTTTATCTTTATTTATCACTTTTTTGTTTCTTGCAATTATTTATGTGATTTTTTCTTTCGATTAGTTTGTGGCTGTCATTTCTATTTATTTATCTCTTGCTGGCAGGTGAGAGAGGGAAAATCTTCTGGAAAATATCGCATTTTATTTATCAGCCAGTGACCTTGGCTTGCGTGCTGGCAATTAAAAAAATTAATAATTCTTAATTAAGTCTTATGAATGGACTTCAACTGCACAATTCTTATGCATTTATGGCAGTTTCTAATTGGAGGCCAGCCGGGGGGTAAAACTTTATGTTAATTCCACACTCGAGAATCTCAATGCTATTTATATAATGTTAAATGGCTATATAGTCAGGGCTCCATTTATTTGTTGAATTAAAAACCAATTAAGGTATTTTTGATATCACAAGGATTAAAGTTTTAGAGTTTACAAAAAAGTTGTCTTTAATTTTTAATTTTTAGTAAATATCTAAAGATATTTTCCCACTATTTTGAAGTCACAGAGATTTCTCTTAATATCAGATTAATTTGTTGGTTTATTTATGTATTTTTTTGTTTTATAGTATCCGCATTTTTCTCCGTGTGTATGCAAAAACTAGCTTTCGGCGCAAAGTGAAATTTTCCACAGGTAATCAACGATTGATTAGGAGATCCCGGTGGGCGGTTGTGTTTCTTTTTTTAGAGGGGGCGTGGTCACTTTTTATGACGCGACGCGACAACGGTAATGCAATGGTACGCGCTTTGCATACGTGAAAAAGACGTGAACGAAAATCCCGAAGACCGAAATTGAAATCCAAACCCGCTTGGCAGCAAATCTTCAATCTTTCGACGCACTTGCTCCGCTCGCACGGAGAGAGAGAGAGAGCGGGAAAGAGAGCTGCGATCGCACTTACATATCACCCACTGGAAATGGACGATATTGGATTGTTTTGCCTGCAATCGAGTGACATTCACTTGGCCAACAGCAGAAGCAGAAACACAGATCGGCGACCGGCGGCAACAACCGAGCTTAGGCGCGCTTCGAATTGAACTGACTCTTCAGCTGAGCGTGGTGGCCAAAACACGTTTAGGCCAAGACAAGTGCCGACCAGTGTTGCCAGCTTTTGCCTGAAGAAAAAAGCTCTTTTTGACGGGAAGAACGATCAAAATAAGCCAACTATAAGTAGAAAAAAAAAAAAAAAAAATATTACGTATACGTAAATATCTGATAATAATCAGAAAGAAGCTGCAAAGATCGATGAAATCAAAGTCAATTAAGTATATTTATTAAAAATATCACTACAAGTATTTTTAAAGTAACGATCTTTTATACATTTTGTTTTGTGGGTTTGTTTGTAAATATTTCTAGCATATTTTAAAACAAGTAGAATAGAGAAAGTCGACTGTGACTGACTGTGAGATAGCCGGTACTCAAAGCATTGTGGGTTAATTTAGGAGCACTTGAACATGGCTAATTCACATTGTCTAATTATGCTGAAATCTAGGAAAACTTTAATTAAACAGGGCTTAAGACAACGAAGGACAAATGTTGCTAGGAAACAGACAAAATATATTCAAATTAAATCTTTACTTATTTTAATTTGATTTTAACTGAATAAATCTAGTATACTAAAATTAATGTATACAAACTGGAGTCTGTCGACCTGAAAATTATAATTAAATAATGTATTAATATATTTGCCTTTTTATTATCTATTTTTTATATATCTTTTAATTTCTTTATTTATTTTCTTTGTATTACTAATAGCTGGGTATAAAAAATAAATGTAGATGCATTTTACATGCTCTTACCCATGCAGCGACCTCTAGCGACGTAATAAACATCTACATTTCAAGTAAACATTTTTGTTAATTCAGTCGAGACATTAACCACAAGTCAGTTAAAAGCTTTACTCGTTATGTTTTGAATAGACATCTTTGTAAAGAATTTACTCGTTATGTTTTAAATACAAAACTTAGTTAAGAATTTGCAATTTCATTTAAAAACAAAAAATGTTGAACGAAAACTTAAATTTCTTTAAAATAAATTAACCTTGAGCTGCTTCCCTGGAAATGTAAATTAACTTTTAGGTTTTCTAGCCAATTTCCAACTTCAAACCTTATTAGGGCCAGCCAGAGGACGAGCAAATTAGGTCGATTTCCCCTTATCATATGTCACGGCCCGAAATCGTGCGGTTTTTACCCACTTTAAGTCAAATCTCGAGCATGGCAAATAAATTACAAAGCCAAACAGGCCACAGCCTCCTCTGTCGGAGCGAGGCGAACGGAGAAGTATCCTTTGATTGACGACAGCTGCCCCTGTCTCACATAAAGCTTTATTGTCGCAAGGCTATGGCATGCGGAAGGACTAGGAATGGAAATCCGAGGAGGGCCTGCAGGGCATCGATTGCATCGGGCATCGAAGGCAACGCTGCGTATGCGTGATATAAGCGCAACACCGAGACTGCAGATATGCAAATGATGTGATGTGATGTGACAGTGACAACTCTTTCCCTCCCCGCTGGGATATGTAAGCGCCCCGGGAAGGGATTCTTCCGGTTAGCTTTGGATCCCAGCTGTCCACCTGTAGCCCGAATGTAGGGAATGGAATGTGCCAAAGTGCCAAGTGCCTAGTCTCTTGTTTGTTCTTTCCTTCTGTCGGATGCTGCTGCTTTTGATATTTTTTAATCTATTCGCAGATGCCGGCAGCTGCCACTGACAAGACAATTTTCACGCAATTTCACCATTTTTCCAGCGAAGAATGCGAGAAAATACTTTTGTTCTGACATTATTATGTCAGTTTTGCGCGGGCTCTTATCAAATCTTAGCTCCCCTTTGTTTTGTAGCTGTGACAGGTATTTATATTTCGACTGAATTATTAATTCGCGTATTTGACGAGTCTCTGACCTGTCTTGGCTTTCCTTGGAATATCTCTTCTCCTTTTTTTGGCAACTCTTTAGGACTTTCCCTTCTTGTTCTATATATTTATTACTTATAGGGAGCAAAACACTGAACTCTGGCATTTTCTGCGGGAAAATATGAAATCTGCGGCGGTGCTGTCGAGTGGAAAAATGATTTTTTAGTGTTCGGCATTGTGTATTCTTGTGGTTAGGGGACCGCTCTAGTTTCATTTACTATTTATTTGGGGCTTGTGGCTTCTCTTGAGCTCTAGATTTTGTTCCCTGCTTGAAATCAAAGCCTGAAATACCCCTCAGCTGGATAGTATTATTTTTCTGATTTTCCTTCTCTTATTCAAGAGCTCAAGCCACAAACTATGAATCCATTGTTCGCCTAGGGGGTTATGCATATTTCAGTGTGCCTTGTTAACATGTCGATAATACGTGATGTGTCCGAAACACATGTGAACCCTTTAAATGTCATAACTTGAATTCCTGCCAAGGAATGGAGGAGCACAGACAATGGAGAAGGGAGGCGGGAGACGGGATTCCTGAAAGCAAGGCCTCAATCACGTACTTAGGGCACAATTCAGTCGGCGATTTGTCATTATTTTGCATGCAAGCGACCGGAAACGGAAGCGAAAACAAAAGCTCCACTCATTCCGAACTTTGTTCAAAACCAAACTGGGTTTTTGTTGGTTTAAAAGTTTGCTTGAGTTTTCGGAGAAGTTTCTGCCGGCTCTCGAGGAGTTTCAGAAACCATAATGGTGGCGCCTCTCCGCCCTCTTCCTAGTGTCCCTGTACTCCTTGCCCCGCTGACAAATGAGCCGCCCATGATTTGGCCAAAAGTTGTTGTCATCGCAATTGCTGCTCTTTTGACCAAACTGTCAGGACAGCTGCCAATTCCAAGGGAAAAAGGCAGTAGACGAGGGCAATTGTTGCTACACAACTACATTGACATTCAAAGGTTTCGAAAAAACAGGAAAAGAAATGGGGTTAAAGGTTAAACTTGTCCCATATTTGACATTAAGTTTGTGGGTCAGGGTGAGTCAGTCGCCTTTGTTATTTACGTTTAAAGTTTACGCCATTTAAAAGGCGGTTTATGTGAAGCAATACAGCCTGTTAAATTCTTTATTAAATATAAAAACCACAACTTAAAAAAACACTTCAATTAAAGGACACAAAGAGCATTTCAAATATCAAAATTAATTACGAAATCCCATCACAAAATACATTCTTTCAATCTGGTTTGATTCTCTTATTTCATTTCAGCTGATAATCAAATATTTCCATCACTCGCAGCACCATAAAACCCTGAGTCCTAGCCCCAGCCCTAGCCCGCCTCCTAATCCCATCGAGAATTTTCATCATCTGCTGCTCGGCTATGATGGAATTGCTCCACTGACTATGGCTAATTTGATTGAAAAGGGTTCATGCTCACTTCTGCCCCAGCACCAGATTTCCAGCAGCAAACAAATAAAATCAACGAAACGAAAAAAGAGAGATTTATTTTTATCAGGACTCAAAGTTCGCCATTTGGACGCCTCGTCGTTTGCTTTTTTGAGGCCAACAAAGTTGGCAAGTCTGACCAGCGATTTGGGCCCCGATATCACAAGTCAAAATTGAAATGGAAATTAATTAGACAAGTGCCGGTTTTTGGTCACATTTCGGATGTTTTCAAGTGGAAGTACAAGAATTTTGTATCAAACAAGAGAATGACTTTGACTTTGGGGATTTATGAATTGAATAATTGGGAATTTGGGGCATTATTTAAGCCACAGGACTTGGAAGAAAGTTTCGGGAGATTTATGTTAGTCTACAGATTAAAGGAAAAATACTTTAAGAAAAAACTGCCAAGTTTTTAAAGATTTCAATACAAATTTCTTCTAAGAACTGATATAAAAATGTTAAAGAAAATTAACAGAGACTTGGAACATGCTTTTATAAATCTTTCAGGAATACTTTAAAGATTTAGAAATAAAATTTCTTAAAGAAAAATCGTTGAGTATTTATAAAATCCGTTTTTATTTCGAACTTTACTAAATATTATGTTTATTAATTGACCAAGAAAATCCAGCAAACCATTAAGCATATTCTAAACACATCTGTAGCGGTATTTAAAACCATTTGACCTTTGACGTTCTAAACAAAGGATTGTTAAAAGCTCCTCTTTGGCATCTTTGAATAAATTCACGAGTCCTGCGCCTTTGTTCTGTCTGTCGGCATAAATCGAGGGCCGTTTAATCTTTTGCGGCTGTCCCCCATTCAGTTAAGCGAACGAATGTGACAATTCGGGCGAATGTCCTTTTTACTATTTGCTCAGCCGCCGGGGAGGGTCTTCGGGATTCGTGACTCTGAGCGAGTTGAGTGGCCCAGGAGCACATGCCACTTGTCCCCCCGAATGTCCGAAGTGGGTATCCGTTTATTTTATGCCCTCTAAACTTGGTTTATTCTTCCGCCAGCCATCAACGTCAGCCATTTGAAGTGGGGATAATGGCAATCCTTCGATTGGAACCACCACATGTGACTGAGGATTGGGAGAACACTTAATTTGAATACTTGGCAGCTTTGCGAGTTCTGCTGGCGGTGGAAACTCCAATCAGTGCAACGCGCAATTGTCGGGATCTCGGGTTGCCAAGTTAATTAAATTCCAGCTCAGCCACACGAGGCGTATGCTTAATGTCACCCAAAAAGCCAGGTGGAGGCTAGCTCTCCTCCTCTTCTGTTTGCCTAATGATGGAGTCCCCCCAGCCCGGTGCATGGTGATGGTGTCGGATTTTTGAGGCATGCCTCCTACTTCCTCGGCAATTAGCTGGCGAAAATCACAGCCCCTGCCGAATCACGAAGCTCTAGGATTACACTCGGCAGCCAAGCGAGGTGGCGTGGGTGGCTCTTGTGGCATTTGCCAACCGCCAACTGTGATTGCCCTCGAAAGGAGCTTAAAGTCAGGGTCTCCCGGGGTCCAGCTCCAGCTTCAGCTTCAGCTCTTCTATGTCCTGCCTCTTGACCGTTGGCCATAAAGTTGTAAATGCTTAAAATAGACTCACATCCGAGGTTAAGTGCGGGAAAGGAATGTCCGATACTGTACGAAACAGGGATAGGGAGTGGCCAAAGCTGGACGTGGGATTGGGGATGGGAAACTGGGGGATTCGGGGGCAGGAGGCTGTAGGTCCTGGCACGCTTGTATAATTCCAACTTAATATAAATCAGCAGGTGGTGATTTTCGGCCTGGCATTTGGCTTTTGGGTTGTCGGGGCCATAAACTGTGAATAGTAAAATATTTGTAGGGAATATTTAAGCATCTGCTTTATGTGCGAAATATATGTATTTTTAGAAATAGCCCTCGCATATATACATATATGAATGTGGTTTCATTTATTCGTAATTTCAATCAACATAAATCATTGGACCCATTTAGCTGTGAATTTGGATTATTGATTACAGTTTTTGATTCGTGATTGATTGTTGCTCTCGGCGGACTAAAAATGAGATTGATTTCAAACCACTTCATTTTTCTGGGGGTGTGCAATGAGCACTTACTTAATATAGTTACTATATGTACTTGTCAAACTTCAAAAACTTGGATTGATTAAACAAAAATTTGTTTAAGGGCAACTTTTAGCCAAAAATACAAATATCTTGTCATACAAATTTAATCAAGCTGGCATATAAAGCTGTTTTTAGAAGAAAGCCCCCACATTTTCATCAGTATCCAGTGCTGAGAAACATTCCAAATAAATTTCAGCATTTTGCAGCTAGAGTTTGTTGGAAATTTTAGTGGAGCGCTGTTAGTTTATGCGCTAGAGGTGGAGAAACAGCGATGTTTATCGATTTAAAATCGATGTTTGCTTAAAATTCGATATTTTCCAGTTCTAAGGAGGAGCTTTGTGTGCTTTATTCTAAAGTTTTATAGTCTCCAAAATTATTTCAGTTAAATCTTTGTATATATTGTCCCTATTCTTGATTATTTTCCTTTAAACATTTAATCAATGCCAAAAGCCACATAAATATTTACAGTCAATACTCAAGTTTCTTAGCCGTAACAATGTTCTCTAACTTGATTAATGTGTAATTATGTACTTATTAACTCCGATTAAATCTTTATTGACAAGCCTAGCACACAGAGTAGACCATAATTCAGTTTAATTAAGCCAGAAGCGTTTAGCATCCGCTGACAACATCAGAGCCTATGTCATTAACATCCGTCTACGAGTGTTTACCCATTCGATCGGCTTTTTATGATTATTATTTGTATCGCATTTGGGCATTTCAAATGCAGGAGGCCTCGGGAGCTAGACACTGCCGTCTCAGCGTCGCCGAGCCAAGCCAGCCTCCTGGCGACTGGGAACACGCCCACGCATAAACATATGTACGTGTCCTTAAAAGGAGGTGGAAACGTAAGAGAAAGGACAGGAAGAAAAAGCGACCCAAAAGTGCCCTCTTGCTTATTGAGTGCCAATTTTTATGCCCCTAATATGAGAGTGTGTGTATGCGACTGAAGATTAGCACTATATGTATGTCGGGCAATTTACGATTAGTAGGGACTCAGGCTCTTCGTCACGCCGATTTCCCCCTCGTCGCATTTTCCCCGCTTTTCACACATGGAATGCCGTTAAGCCGCCGTGCTTTGCACCTTTGAGGACTTCTGTGTGTTTACATTTGCGTCTCTCCTTCTCACTCTCGGTGAAATCGTTTTATTTATTTACCACGCCAATGC
>JAEIIF010057286.1:0-10329 GCA_018874455.1 Drosophila trapezifrons | reverse complement strand
TTTGCAAAAAAAAAAAAAATCGATTTTTTGATCCAAAACAAAGAGAACGTTCCCTTAAATATATAACCTTTCGTTGAATTACTCAGAGAACAACAAGTTTTACCTCTAATATTTTTTATTATACAAGGAAAAGTAAAACCTAACACTAATAGTATTACATCATACTTTCAATATAAACGAAATCACTAAACCAAATATAGCATAGTTAAATCATCGAATCTAAATAACAAAAGAATTGGTTGATTAAGTATTACCATGGAATCATAAATAATCAGGCCTTTGCCTGATATTACTGTTGATATAAAAGCTGTCTGGCCAAAATGTCAGCAAAAGATATGCAAATTTTCGCACCATTAGATAACCCTTTTGCCCAGTCAGAAGCCAACAGGTAAAACGAGCCTCTCGTCCAAAAAGTACAAAAAAAGTTAGACTCCCGTTAACTTAATTTCACCAGCTAAACATAAAAAAAGGAAAGGGGCCGAAGCGATTCTAACCGAAATGAGCTTCATTAATTATACACAACTGGATGACAAGTTTCAGGCGCCTTGTAAGCATTTTAATGATCATAAACCAGGCAACGAGCGAAAAAAAAGGTTTCGTTGACTGCGTCGAGTATTATATATATTAAGCAAACCCATGCGGAGTTTGTTGACTTCTTCAACAAAGTGTGACTAAACAAATTAAGCCGAGAACCGAGAGCGATGGGGCAAGGCTCAGGAGGGGAAAGGAGAGTTGGGGCAACACGAAACAGATCAGAGGCGAAGAAGAAAAAACGAAAAAGCCTAAAAACCCGGAGCGCACTAAATTAGAAATTAAGTAAGGTTCGTACATCGCAACATCAAAGCCGAAGCTTTTTTAAGTGTGAAAAGAGAAAAAAAAACAAAAACGCAACAAGATACACGTAATACTTGGTAACAAGTAAAGCCGATTTCACGCACGAGAAGAGCGAGTGAGAAAGATGGAAAGGGAGCGAGACAGAGCCTTATTCTCTTCCATTTATGAAAACTGGAAAATTGTTGGCAATAAATGGAATATCCATCACCATCAGCGTCATTATCCTCTTGACCATTATCAACTACATTCACCCAAATGGGCACAAGACAACATTCTTTCTTCCTTTTCCTGCCGTCGACGAGAGCCAGGAGAATCTAACGGTAAATTCCAGAAGAAGAAGTGCACTGGAAAATAATTAAGATACTAATACATTTCCCTTTGTACTTTTATGTACATCTATTTAATAAGTTGTAGAAGCTTTTTATAAATAGTACCTTTTATCCCTCTCTGTTAAAATTTCGCTACCCGATAAAGTCCCGGCTAAAAAAAATGTATATGTCTATCGTGTAAATGTGAGAGCTAACTTTAACAGGGACCCAAACTGCCTGTCAAATTATTTCCAGCTCAGCAAAAGAAGAACTGATTTCAGAAGAAGAAGATGGACTTACAGCTGTTTTAAGTGTTTGCGATGTTGAGATGTTTACAGCAATATCGATAGTTAACAGCACAGTTAAACCGTACTATGTTATTCTTTCCCGTTCAGATAAACTTTAGGAGGGCAGAAAACGGATTTGGCTTACGATAAGTTTATCTGGTGAATATCTTTGTCGGACAGATATTTATCAGGCACTTTGACAGTGAGGTTAGAAACCAGCCCTTAAACAAGTAACAAAGATGCTTAGTCTTTTATCTATATTTATTTGACTTTATGGTTTTAAGCAAGGGAAATATTTGATTATAAATATTTTATATATCACTTTCTACTCATTTTTTTCGAGTGCAAGAACTGCAGTGCTGAGCACAAATCCGAACAGACAGCGGCAACAACGATTGTTGCCATAAACATGTTGCTGCAACATGGCTTGGTAATTAAGCGGTAGTTTCTGGTTGCCCCGCTCTCACGTGATTGTTTTTATTTTTTTCTTTTTTAGCTCACAAGTTCAATGCACGGAGCACATGAGAAATTAGCACAGAAGAAGAAGCAGAAGAAGCTGGGTCTCGACAAAATTATGCAAACTGTGAGAGATAGAGAAACAGAGAGAGAGAAAGAGAGGTAACCACCACCACCTGGCTCTCAAAGCCTCGGCAATGACATTCAAAAAAGCTGCCAGTCGAGCTCACGATCGCTCACGATCTCTGCCGCCGAGCACTCTTTTTTCGTATTCCAGTCAAGCAACTTTGATTGCGAGAGTTCGTTAACCGCACGAAATACGTTCGTATGGCAACAAAAACCATATGAGATCATTATGACCGAGCATCGTTGTCGTCATTAACGTGATCGGGTTCTTGGCCTAAAAATATTTTCAATGCTTCCACGACCTGCCTAACTGCATTTTGGTCATCTTAGTCCTTCTTTTTCTGTTCTCTTGCGATCAGAGTAGAAGACGAAGTAGTGCCTTGGGGTCTTTTATCTCAGGTTTTAGCAATTAGCAACAAAGTCCGACATTGCATGTTCTATCTGACAGAAATTAATTGAAATTACTGCATAAACTTTAAGAGATTATTTAACACATTTCTGTATACCCTTTGGTGAAGAGGGTATGTATTATTTTTTATCTAGCGCACTAAAATTTACAATTTGTCAGCACTGGTGAAATGAAAACATTGTGGCTGGCAGAGGCTCGACAGAGAAATTTACTGACTCGCGAATCGGGGCTGTGAATTACGCTAAACAAATAAAAATACAAAATAACCTATTAACCATACTGAGTTGTCGTGTTTCTATCACTTTTAGACTTTCTTATTAACTTTTAGTCTTTCTTTAAAGAAATTTTTTATTTTTTAATGAAATTCTATATTCAATTTCAACACTTTTATGGTCCCAAATTTATTTTTCACATGTCATATTTTATTTCGTTTTATTTACACGTAACATATATATATCTCACCCTATAAATTCCCTTGTGAATTCTAGGACTCTGACAGAGGTTTTGTTTAGACAAAATAAATTCGTTTAGCCTGTCGAGGGCCTATCGATAACGATAAGTCAACGCCTGCACCGCGCGTTCGTGTGGGTTTGCAGTGTGCATTCCGTCCTCACACCTACAATGCATTTCATTTGCAATTCACACTATGGGAAAGTGAAGTACACAGCCAGATATAAACGTCAGTAGGGGCGTACGTACTATCAAAGGGTTAAAAGGGCGTGGCTGTGGGTGGTGTTGCATTCAAGTTTCAAGTGTGTCAGTCGATGGAGTCGAGTGGTTGCTGCCTCTGCTGGCAGGGTTGTCAGGTAATTGAATAACGTGTCCTCAAATAAATACGAAATCCACCACGATTTATTTGTGTTTGCAACTTTTTTATGGAACACAGTTGGAAAGGCAAAAAAAATAATAAAAAAAAGTTTTTGAGTTGGCTTTTGGTTACAATTTAGATAGCGATTACTGGTTGTTGTGTTGGTTATGAAAACTATTTTTTACCCAACACCCGTACGGGTTACATAAAAAGATGGGAAAATAAAAATATTTTATTTTATGAAAATCTAGTAATATGAATTATTTGAAAATTT
The DNA here is from genome assembly GCA_018874455.1 of Drosophila trapezifrons. Taxonomy (NCBI): domain Eukaryota; kingdom Metazoa; phylum Arthropoda; class Insecta; order Diptera; family Drosophilidae; genus Drosophila; species Drosophila trapezifrons. The sequence continues at coordinate 6,827 of JAEIIF010057286.1, read as the reverse complement.
AGAAGGAAAAGGTTATATTAGTGAATAAAATAGTATTATCTTGTATTTTATGTGTATTTTTAAATAACATTCAAAGCCACCCAGTTTTATTAATTAATTTTCCATAGTTCCTTTATATACACATCCATCTGCAAATGGTCGTTTCCCCATTTTTATTTCGCTATTCATCAGCTGCCAGGCAGCATCATCCAGCATCCATTTGTCTCGTAGCCCGTGCATTCATCGAATGGCATATCTAAATTGAATTTATAATAGTTGACAAGACAAGGAGGTCCCTGTCGCCATTGAACCCACCCACCTCGGTCGGTTGGTCAACCAATTCAGAGCAATTCTCATTCATTTACTTCAATCACTTCTCACCCATTTTTATGCAGTCGGCAGACGGACAGGCAGAAAGAGAAAAAAAATGTGGCGAAAATTAATTAAAAATCAATTTGATTTTGATTGTTGACTGGGGGGTCTGTCCTCCTCCTCCTCCTTCTATATCCACCGCGCTCTCTGTTAACCCATCTATTTGTTCTCTCTTGTTGCCTCTCCTCGTCGTCGTTGTCGAATGTTTAATTGACATTTGGTACAATGTTTGACATTTTTGCTCCACGAATTGAATACTTGTTGTATTTGCTTTTATATCGTCCCCCGCCCCGGATTTTTTATGAGTTTTCAATTATGCAATTTTTTTTCTTTCCATTTCTCTTTGGGCCAGGGGATGGTTTGTTGTGTTTCCTACTCGATGATAAAAACAAATCAAATTAAAATAAAAGAACACTTTTAATTGAATTATTTTGCAAGAAACATTAAATCCCATTCCATGTACGTATTTATTTATCTATAATTAAATTCAATTCAATGGCAAGGCAAAAGCTTCGAAAAAAGGGAAAAACGTGTGAAATGTATACGGCAAATTAAAATGAAATTAGTCGAAATGAATTAATAATAAAATACGCCTGCTTTTTTTCTGACTGCATAACATTCTAACAGGCCTTTTCAATGACAGCAGCAAATGCAATTTTGATGGCACGAAACACGTAGGACACACAAAAAATACAGCAAAAAATGCAACATTTCATGGATATTTGGCCAAAACTGGAAGGCAGCCAACGACGAATGTCAGACAATGCAAATGAAATGAATGTCAAAGCGTAGAGCAACCGATAAAAATAAATGTAAAGCCAAAATGTAAAAAATTCAATACCCTTACCGATTTTAGAGAAAAATCTACCATTTCTTTTTTGAAATTTAATCAGCAGCTATTTATATTATAAATACTTTTGATACCGAAACTCTTTTAAAAGTTTGTTTCAAGAAAAATGTTCATAATCTCTGAAAAATCAAAACAATACCTTATCCACGTATATTTTACTTTCCTATAAATTATAAAATTAGGGTATGCAAACGCAATAATAATAGCCTCAAAAACATATGACAATGAAAAACCTTTTTGCTTCAATTTAATTTAAAATTGGCACAGACACAAAAAAAAAAAAAACATAACAATAACACTTTGAAAAGGTGTCAAGAAAAGGATTTAAAATGTATTTAAATCGCAGCAATGCGACGTGAATACCAACCAAAAAAAATAAAGGTGAGAATAAAGCTGATAAACAAAAGCTACGCTTAAGTAAACATTATAATAAAAGGTAATGATGTCGCACCTTGAAAATGCATTTAGCTCTTGGATTTCTCTTGAGCCCACTTTTGGGGAATTGAAATTTTGTTGATTGCTCTTTACATTTACTTATTATCTGTAAATCTTGTTATCGACCGCAGTACAGTGACACATTAAATTAAACTAGATTTAGTTCAACGCTTTCGCTCCATAAGTATCATGATGCATTGTTTGCTGAGTGATAAATGGAATATCGAAAAGATGTTGTCTCTCACAAATATGGCAACAAATATGACTGGATGATCAGGTGTTCATTTTGTTAAAAAGGAAAAAATAAAAAGTATTACAGAGATTTTCTTCGCACTCAATTTGAGTCTTGAATTTCGCTTAAAATAAAATCAATTTGTAGCTTATATCAACTACAAAATTTGTATACTACTTACAGAATGTTCTTTATGAGATCTATATAAAAGATAGATAGTTTAAGTACACGAACCTGAAAAGATAAGATAAAATACGTAAACATTAGTTGTTTGCTGGCTACACTAAAATTCAAAAGAGAAGCCAACTTAATATACAAAATTCTCCCCACTAATTATATTTTATATGCTTTCGCTTTTTATCCTCGCTCTTGAGTTGATTAAAAATTATAACGCACTTAAAAAAATTATTTTTTTTCGTGTTCACTTATGCCTCATTTAACCAAATTAAAAGTAAACACGAAACAGAGTGCTGGGGATAAAAAAAAAACGAGGAAAATTAAAAAGGAAATTCTCCGAGGTTGTGAGTCTCTGTGGGTGTGGGGGTGTGTGCTTGTGCAGATTTAATCAGCACCAAAGTTACCCAACCGCAAAAAGTATGCAAAGGAAAATTATGAAAAGCCAAGGCACGAGAAACGAAAGAGACAACACAAAAAAAAAAGGTAAACAAAGCGAGTAAAGTGAAAGTGACACGCCAATGACGGGAAAAATGAGCCTCATCAACAAATATTGAAGAGGCATACTTAGTGGCTGGAAAAATCCATCCCAACCTCCCACCAGATGAGCCAACTCATTTGGAATTTGTTTGGCAAGTTCGCCTCTCATTTCCTCTTCTTTTCCCCGGGTCTTAATTCAATGGGGAAATGCTGGAAGGAAAGGCCGACAAATATGCACCAGCATTTCATTCTCTGACACAACCCGTGTTGTCTGTGCTGATGTCATCGGGACTAGCCGCCTTCTCCTTAAATAGACCGCAACCGAACAGTTGACTTAACCCAACCTTCTAGTGTCCAAGCATCCCACCACATAACATAACATAGGCTTGAAGACCCCGAGGAGACGCACGAAATCCGTCCATCCTATCTTCCCTCCTTAGTGCTGACTGAGCCAAAGAGAACCCTGACTCGAAACTTATCAGTAGTCAGATCCCCTTTTCTTAACCATTTTTTTCTCTGTCTGTTGACTACTTTCTGCTAAGTACAATATTTTATAGAATACTCTTTATTTATTGGATACAAAATAAACTTTCAATTGTCTTACCGAATTATTGTTTATGTGAATTATTTAGCTAACTTGACTAAATGAACTCTCAGAAGCAGGTATTTCGTCTATTCAAAGCTGAAAACTATTAGGAATTATTATGTACTGAGGTAACAAACTAACCTATATATATTTTGTATTTCTTACTAACAAATACTTAACAATTTAACAAGTTATCACAACACAATTATCTATTGAAAATCGCGCAATATGAGTTAAAAAAATCCTTAACTATTCCCGGAAAAAAGGGCATCTACCAAGGCTCCATAGTCCCCACTCCTGTCCAAACATTGACATTTTACAGGGTCTGGGTGGGGCAAAGTCCTCGTTTGCCTTCGACTTTAATAACTTTAAGCAGCCACGGTCAATTTAATTTTCATGGCAGGCGGGCAGAAGACGGGAGACAGAGTCGCTTCGTCCGGCAAAAGGACCTTTACGGATGGAGGGCGACAGGACTGGACGATATGTATATCCTAGCATCCTTGCACAAGGCAGGCGACAATTTGAACGAACATATGGAGAAGAAACAAAGAATGAGAAGAAAAAAAAAGACCCAAGCAAGAACACTGAAAAAGAGAGGAAAAACTTGAAAGGAAAACTTGATTATAAAGCGATGACTTCACACTTTGCTGGACGGCGGATAAAGGAGAGAGTTGGGTGGTTTTAGGATATATAATTTTCCTTTTGGCCTGGACAAGGACATTGTGCAAACAGAGGCGTGTACCAAAATGGGGCGCAAAGGGGGACACACGACGCTGCTGCTGTAATTTAATACTTTTCTAATATGTAGTTGTCTCTTTCTCTCTCTCTGCTTTCCCCTATTTTGCCCCCATTTTTCGGAAAAGAATTTTAATAGAATTGGTAAGCTGAGCTGGGTATTCTCCTCGTACGTTCCCCGACTCTCTTTCTCCTTTCTCCCCTTTCTCTGTGCGTGATTAGATGTCCAAAAAGTAGGCAATGAAATTTGGAAAATATGCTATGTGTGCTATCCCTTGCTCTATCTCGATTTTCTCTATTTATCTCTCTTTAGTAGGTCACTCTAAAATGAGGGGGCGACCAGGGGAGTGGCTAACAAAAAAGGCCGCCGAAGCAGCAGAAACTAAAGTCAACAAGTCGAATCGACAGACTTTTTTACGATGCCAAGGGATTGGCAAGCGGATAGATAGGGTTAAGGGATAAGTGATTGGATAGCTTAGGATGTGTGTGTTTTTAAGAGACGTGAAAAGCATGCTTTGTGGTTGGGTGTATAAACAATAGCGCTGTGTACATATTTTCTGTGGCAACAATATTATTTAGAGTTGCTGATAGCTCATTAACTGTCATTATACTTCGCTATACTTTAGCTTTCGTATTGAAGCAGTTTTTCTCTTAAGATACGTGTAAATAATTATCTTCTTTGGCTAGAAATTACATATAATAATCAACATTTTTTGGCACAATACTTATTGTATTTCTCTTTGCCACTTTTTACTCATTATATTTCAGTTATCTAAAAACGCAATCAACTAAATGAGAGAAAAAATTCAAGTGAAGTGTTTTTTGAAAGTGGTTTTCTTCGGCTATCTTCCTTTTATCCAGCCATCTTTCTCAAAGTCTAGTTAATGTCGTGTCTTGGACTACGTGTCACTTACTACAACAAAACCACTATCCTCAAATATACAATAGCGACAATTTGCCAAAAATAAGAAAATAAGAAGCACCAGTCAAGAGAGAGGAAAGGAGGAAAATGCCGAAGCCAAAAATAAAGTCATGTTTAATGGCGCACAAAACACACCGTAAAAAGGCGAGGAGAGACCACCGAAGAAGGACAAAAAATAAAAAATAAAAGAGTGTTGAGCAGAAGAAAGAAAAAAGTGAATGCAAAGTTATTTGATTAAGTCACTTAAGGCAAAAAGAAGCCAAGGATGGAAAAGTGGAAGAAAGAACGAGAACATCCTTTAGTAAGGCTAGTTCCAGCCAGGACAAAACACTGAACAAAATAAGGTATTTCGAAAAAACTATAACTATAATTTAATTTATAAAAATGTAATTTAAAATTGTTTATAAATAAGCGGTATATTTTTGATAGTTTTCTTATATATTCTGCATAAAACTTTAATTATTTCTAAAATCGCTTGGGAATTTTAGGATGATTTTAATAAAAACTTAACCCAAAATATTTTAGAAAACTTATCTTGAGGGAATTTTAAACATTTGCAGGATAAAACTTGCAATATTTCTACGTTCAGTGTCCTGGTAATACCACTCAGACAGAAGCAGGAGGCAAAGGATCGCAGGAGGTTGAGGGCAGACGTGGGATTCTCCACTCTGCATGTAATATTGACATATTGAACAAACGTGCGGCAAGCCCAAAAGTAAAATTGGCGCAGAGAAAAGAAAAACCCATCGAAAACGCAAGTGCAACAAAGGCATCGCAGGACAGGGGGCAGATGGTTTTGCCCCCCTTTGTCGTTGGACGAACAGACAGTCGGGACTTAAAGGACTAAATTCATATTAAAAGTACGCGCTCAGCAGACATGACAGCAAAAGGAGATAGATGGCGAATATTTCGCTAGCGAAGGAGTTTGAAGAATTGAGGGCGTGACTCCCACACAGATGGGAATATATAAAGCTATAAATAAAAATTAAACCTCTTTTGTTGTATATAAAGTAGTATTTATGCATAGTAATATTAATATTTAAGGTGGTACCAATTCAAATATTAATATAAAATATATGGATTATTTAGTTCTAAAAAATATATAATTTCCAAAAATTATAGTTTTACACTTTTTCGGAACCAACCTTCACAGCTTGAGACCGCAAATAGTTGGAGGCACAAAACAGGGGAAAGACAAGGGGGAAAAGTTCTAAAATATATTGCCAAGGACTCGACAGCATAGACGCACGTACACTGCTTCTCCACCACACTCTTTTCCAGCCATCGCCCCTGCGACCACCGGAAACTGTGGGTAAGAGGAAGAACAAGCAGAAGTAACCAGCATCGAGACACATTTTCTAATAATGCTCCAGCGTCACGTATTAATGCGTTTGTTTGTATCTTCATTTTACCCGCTGGCATTTTAATGTATTTATTTTTTTTTCTCTCACCCGCTTCGCTACCGAGAAAAAGCTAGGGAAAATGGCTGAGAACGGGGTGAGAAGTTTTCTCTGGTGATTTTTTTTCGGGCATGTTTGTGCATGCGACACACTCGTCTGGATAATAATGAAGTACGTTTACGTGTAAACTCTATCTAATATGTATGCTAAAAGCTTCAGCCACACCAAGCCCAACGGGGAAAAAAATCAGAGAGTTCGAGGAGAGAGGAAAGGAGCAGAAAAAGAACCGAGATACGCGATGAATTTCTCTACATTAGGTAGGATAAGAGCGGTGACAAAGGGGTAAATATCAGGAGTAGAAATTAATTACAGCTCGTAGCTGGAGAATTGAGTGCTAGGTTCTCGCTGCTGTTGCTGCTGCCTTTTGTCTCTGGAAGAATCCGGGGCATTTGGATTATTGGGAATAGGTGGAAAGAAAGAAAAAGGGAAATAGCAGGGGGAGTGTGTAAGTGAGTGCATGAATAATGAGTGAACGCTGGTGGCAAAATGGAAGTGAATAATGAATTAGATCAAAAGGAGCATCCGGGTTGATGGATGGTGTGGGAAATTATTTATTAATCGAAATGGGCTTGGATTTGAGTAAATTAATTATGAGCAAAAGG
>JAEIIF010057284.1:0-12056 GCA_018874455.1 Drosophila trapezifrons | reverse complement strand
TATATAACTTGTTAGTTTCATATTAACTCAAGGCTAGGTAGCTCTAGAAATAAACTCGGTGAATGAAAGAGAATTTACGCTGCATTTTAAACGTAATTTTTCGTATATTAAATAACTAAAGAACTTTTTCCTAGTGATGTTTTCTATTATTAATATTAAATACATTTTTTTTAAAGGAAACCAAAATCTCCTTAAGTTAAAAGATATTCTTATATTTCAACGTATTTACTTTTTAAAGTTCCCTATTTTTCTTTATTTTATCTAAACATCTGACTGTACTTTAATCAAGTTAATTCCTTGTTGCGTTGCCTTAATTTATTCTATTCTTTTGATACCAATCGCTGAGCACTTCGCCTTCGGGGTCAGTTCACTCTGCACTTTAATCATCAGCCCCGAGGGCAAGTGCATATATCTCAGGGCTTGTCTCAAGGCATTTCCCAGATTCATGTATCTAATTGATTTGGCTTTCCACAGAGACTCTCTCTCTGTGAAGGAGAAGAGCAGCCGGCGGGGATGCGGAACGGAATGGAATGCCACGAGCAGCCGTAATAACTCGAGTGCTTCCAGCACTTGGCATATCCTTCATCAGGATCCTTCATCCTTGGGTGGTGCAATCAAAGCGAGATGGCTGATGGCTGCGACATCTTAAATGATTCAACACCTTGAGCTTGGACGGATGATAAGATCCGCCAAGGAGGACGGACATATCAATCAGGGGAAGCACAGCGCAGTCATTGTCGCCGGATCTCCGTCTCTCTGTGTCTCTGTGGATGCGTGAGAAAAATTGCGTTGCATTATTTACATGTGCGCGGGAGCGCCTGAAAGCATGCTTTAATTTATTTTAATTCATTCCCTCGCCACGCCCAACTCCGGGCTTCTCATCGAGTTTTCGACGCCGTTGCCGTCGCCGTCGCCGTCGCCGAGTGATATGTAAATATGCAGTTACGCGCTTACTTTGTCGTGCAATTACAGTAAACCAAGCATATACACCATACAGCTCCAGAGCTCCTCCACAGCTCCTCCACAACTCCCCAGTCCATCAGCCTTCATCATCCTGTCTGTCGCCCACCGCCACCAACATCTCCGCATCCATTTCCACCCACCTTTCCCTGTCATCGGAGCAAACACGAGGGAAATTCTTTTGCTAATGCCAAACACATCCGTTCTTTATTTGATACCCTTGATGACGGGGTATCATAAATTGGAGTGAAATTATGAGAAGAGAACCCTAGAAACTCCTACAACTTAAGAGGCTTAATATCCTTTTAAATAATAAACCTATAGATAAATAAACACAAATGTTAGAGGTTTGATCTGGCCATTAAGGCTTCTTCTTAAACAACTTTTTAATATAACATCCCAGCTTCAAGCTGACTTTCTCGAAGTAAAGCCATTTCTGGCAGTCACTGCATTGGCAGTGATAAATTCCAGGAGATGAGTATCCTGCAGTCGTTATTACTTACAACTAATACCATTCCCATTTCACAAGTATTAATGTCGTTCGGCGACACAAAAACGAGATGAGAATCTTTGAGATGGCGGTGGCTTATTAGCCAGGCACTTTCACATGGCTTCACACACCTGTAATGCCGAGGTCGTGTAATTCCCCGATGTCTGGGAAGCAGTTCCCAGCCCGCTGATTGACTTCCGCCATTCCCGCACCTCCTGCGAGAGCCCTAATCGATTTTACACCCAAAGGACATTTTGCCGTGATTGTGTCTGCGGTTTGTTCGCTGCCTTTGATTCCTGGCATTTCTTTCTTGTTTTTTTTTCCTGTTTTTTTTTCGGTACTTGCTTAAGCGTCTGTGTAAAAAGTCGTTCACATTTCTAGGAATGACGAGGAATGGGCTTGCCTTTGCAGTGTTTTCAGCTTCAATTAGATATGCGTATGCTGTTTGTTTTTAGGACTTTGCCACGTTTTTATTGCCCAGAAACGCAGACGTGCTCTGTGTGTCAGGTGGCGGCGGAATCTTATAAATTTTGGAATAACTTTCATAACTTATGGTGGCCATATAAGCGGGAGCCACCTCAGTGCAACTAATGCCATTGTCTTGTCACACATGTCGGATGCTGTCTGCGTTTGCTATTTGAGTTTTTCTCTCTTCAGCGCTCAAAACGATGCCAGGGCATAAAGTTCTTCCCCTTTTCGCTTTTTCAGGATGCCTCTATAGCCAGTAGAAAATCGTAGGAAGTCGGTGGGAGTGGGAGTAAGTCGCAGGTAGAGGGTCGGGGATGTGGGGAAGCTATATCTCCGCTTCTCGTAATGTGGTTTAGTGCTTGGTTGACATGTTTGTACGGCGTGGACTTATGGCTGAAGGTACACAGAGAACTCGTGTCTCCAGTCTCTTTTCTGTGGCACTGTGTGGGTTGATTCCACGGTTGGGTTCTCTCATACTGAGCAAACAGAAATTTGTCTAAATTGGTTGGCTAAGCCGAGGTCCAAAGGGAAAGGAAGAAGGCTTTAAAGCGGTTGGAAAATTGATTCGATTCAACTAGCTGGGGGCGAACTTTAAATGAGTTTAATTTAACTTGTTCAGGGTTTTCAGAAGGAAAAAAAAACCATATTGACCCACATAGATAAGCTGTAAATAATGAGCAAGTTTCATTTTATCGTTTTAAAATCATTTTAAATTCATTTAAATAGTACAAATTAATAATTGGCTTTGGGTAAGAAGGTAAACATGATTTATGTGGGTCTAATAATAATTTATCTAGGAAATATATTTGTAAATTGGCAATAAAAGTTCTTTATTAAATATATAGCCCGAGGCTAATTAAAGTTTTATTTGATTTTTAACATGAACAATGTATTAAAGCAAAGGGGACACTATATTTATAGTTTTTAATTCAATGTTTTCTTTTTTAATTAATATTTAATTTGTTCTTCGCTTGAATAATTAAAAAAAAAATTAAATTTTAGCTAAGAAAGAAAGTATTTTATAAAAATGGTTAAGAGCGGCTTAGTTTTAAATCTAAACACCAGGCAGATTTCCTTACATAAGCTATAGGCCACGTTAACATGTAAAAGAGCTGCCTTAACAGCATGTACCACGCATGTTTTCCCAAACCCGCTTCGGAAAAACTTTTGAATTTCCTTTAAAGTTTTACAAGGAGACTTTTGCCGGCTGTCAGAAGCAGGTCCTGAGTCGTTGACACTCACCTTTGGCCCCGGAATGTGGGGAAAATTTGTTTAAGCTTTGCTTCTGCAACGATTTTTACGCTCGCCTCCTTCGGCTTCGGGTTCGGCCTGGGCTTCGGCTTGTTTTGCTTGATTTTTTAATGATTTGTATGTTTGCCCGCCACTACTGAGCCACAGGCGGTTTGTTTGTTTGTTTGTCTGTTTGTTTGCAGTGTGTTTGAGCAAATTTGCTCGCCAACTCACTTTCATGTTTAATTAAAAGATAACACACACAGGGGCGCAGACTCACGTGTGTTTGCCGTGTGTGTGTCGCAATGATATGACAAGTCTTAAAGCATTTGCATCGTTTATCGGGGAAAACTTCTGCCCCCCAGCAACCGCCCTCTTTTGGATTTGGAAAATTTATGCAATTTGAGTTTGTGTCCGTTTGTGTGTGCTTTGAACTCTGCATCGGTGTGTGCAGCGGTGTGTGTGCAATGTTCCGGAAAATATATTTCCCAAACTCTCACGGAACTTATCTTTTTGGGATGGAGAGGAGAGAGTGAGTAGAGGTGCCATGGCTACGTGCCGCTTATCGTCATTATAATTGAAAGCTTTAAAAATTTATGGCCAACTTTTCGGCTATTTAGCATATCAAATCGTAAAATGCGAACGAGAGTTCGAGGGAAAAACTCGCCAGGCACGCAAATAATTATATTCCGGCACTTGCAAATAAAAAACAATTTCAATTGGGTTTTACGACGCGTATTTTGGTTTAATACGCACTCTGCGAAAAAAAAGTGGCGCACAGAAAAATCAAGCGTCTATAGGATGCAATTATATTCTGTAAATTATAAGGAAATAATATTTAGGTAATTTAAGATTATTGACCTTTAGAAATAGTTCACAAAGTGATAGAAAAAGTGTGAGGAATTTTACGGTATTATTGAAACATAAATGCATATTAATTTCCATTCTTCTTTGATTTATTTAAGTATAAAAACTGCTTTAAAATTATTTAGATATATTAGGATTTGGTTTAGAATTTATTTAAGATGTAGAGGTATCTATGAATCAATGGAATTTAGTCCAGAAAAAAGATTAAGTCCATTTTAGTGTTTTATAATTTTCAGAGGCATTTCAAAATATTTATTTTTATATATATAAATAATTTAAAGGCCAATAAAACCCCCAAGGTCTACAACAGATATTGATAGAATAGGAAATGTCTTAAATTAACAGTTTTTGATGCTCAAACTTATTGATTTATTTATTTATACTTTCCACTTTTTAATTTTATTTTTTCGAGTGCCACTCGGACGGCCATCAATTAATGTCGTGGCCATAAAAACTTCTATAAAGTGATTGACTGTCCAGTTCGCCGAGTGGAGTGGAGTTGACTGACCCCTGACCCCTGAAGCCAACTTCGGGCCTCCTTAGGCCTCCTCCAGGCCTCGCAAATGGCCCGATTGGCAAGTTGGCATGTTGAAATATTTAAAGCCGCTTAAACAAATTGTGGTCTGGTCATGCGGTGACTTGTCAGACAGTAAAACATTGCGACGAAAAGTGGGTGGCGATTTCATTACGGGGAAAATCAATAAGACCTGCCAGGGGTAACCAGGGGGTGCCGCTTTCGTAAGCTCCACATAAAACTCTCTCTCGTTAGGCGCATTAAATTACAAATTCCATTAAAATGATTATTAAAGCAAGTATTTGCTAATTAATTTACTTGCTACGCACAATGCCAGGACGCAATTAATAAATCCAAATGAGTAGCTACATTATAATCAGGACTCCACTTGGGCACCCGACCGGCCGACAGCCGAGCAAAGAGCTCGGACTGCCGAGCACCCTGTAAAAGTCATTTCGCGTTCGGATTAAACATTTAAATGTTTTTATTGGGCGGCGAGCCGGGCGTGAGGCGTGAGGCTCTCTCCAGGGGTCATTAAGCTGGCGCGGAGCTGGCCTGGGGTGGAGTATGTTAATTGCGTTTGGCATTAAAGAATTATCCGGATTTAAGGCTTCAAGAGATTTAATGGTGAGGTTACTAATAAGAAACGGATTTAAGTTCGATTCGATCTGGGGAAATCTTTTATTGGGACTCATTAAAGATTTTTTGGAAGGCTTTTAGATTAAGTAACTTTTCGTTGATAAAATATAGGAATAACCTGTAAATTCTTAAACGAAAGAGATTGTGTTTGAATTGAGTTTTTAGAAATTTTAGCTAGAAAAATATTTTATAATACGGTTTAGCTTTGACCTTATTTATTTAACTCAAGTATCTATTTTTTACTAACAAAAACTACGTTTAAATATAACAAAGATCTCAAAAAACTAGAAAAGCATTTTTTTTTTTTTAATCCACATCTGTAGAGTCTAAAATAATATAGTTGTAATATAAATAATCTTCACAAATTAATAAACAAGTAAATGCCTTTGCAACCATTACCAGCACTTACAGTTAAAAACATTAAATGCCATGAATTTCGCAAATATTCCGAACAGAAGTCAAGTTTAAAGAATGCAGCCAAGTGCTTTCGTATTCCTTTTAACTCAAACTCACTCATCCGATTCAATTGCAGTGCAATTGCACTTATATTCCGGGCATAACTGAACTCTCCTCATTGTGATGGAGTCGTAACAATCTACCCTTTGTTACCCCTCGGAAACACAATGAATTACAGCAGTGCCTCATGACCCCGGCTCGCTGTAGTTCTTATGAATAATAAAGCAAATAATCTGTCAGCGTCGCAGCCGCCTAACCGAAAACCAGAGGCCACCATCGCCACCCGAAGCCAAACCCAAATCCGTAGTCGGAGTCAGTGCTGGAGAAATGGAAAGAGAGGGAGAATATGGAGAAATGGGAAAGAGAAAGAGAAGCCACTACGCAAGCCGGGGAATGTCAGTGAGAAATCCACAGCGACAAACGACTCAATTCGTGGGCGAAATTCGAGTACTCTCAGTCGCCGTTTGCTCTGTCTGACAAATCAAAAAGTGGGTTACACAATGAGAAAAGAATATCTTTTGAACTGGTCATCGATTTCTAGTAAGACTTCTAGATATTTTACGATATTAAATATCATTTTTATATTAAAACCACATATATTACTAATTGAATGCATTACTTGAGTTAAGTTGAGTATCTTAAACACTAACGATATGAAATGGTAACTTTAACTCTAGAGTTTACTCATCCCAGAGATTTAAAATCATCATTAATGAAGCTTAAAAGTATGCAACAAAAATGTTACCTCAGTTAATTGTAGCATACTTTTAAGCCTTCCATTTATAAAATAAAATCTCTTGATTTCTGCCCAGTTGATATATCATATCACAGTAAGCCAATTTGCGTAACTATTTTCTCTGTGCAGGGAAATTTGCGGGGAAAAGCGGCAAAGTGAGACGGAAAAAGGGGGGAGACGAAGTGAGTCCAGTGCTAATAACACGAAATCCGATTTGAACGTTGGACCTGCGTGTGATAAAAGCAACAACATCACGCAGTCTGCGGTTGCCTTTTTCCGTTTCGTTTCATTTCGTTTCGTTTGGTCCTGGTTTTTGTGGGAGCGAGAGCCGCCCCGTGCCACGCTGCGTATGCGTAACGTGCGTTTTAATGAAATATTGAATTTTATTGCCTGCGTGCCCAGGACGCGCTGTCAACAACTTTCGGCTCTCGGCCTCGGTCTGGCCTGGTCTGGTCCAAACAAAAAGCTGGCCCTGACTCGCCCGCTTCACAACTTGTCACTGCCTCGAGGGCTGAGTTACACGGCAAGAAGGAGAAATAACTAAATAGCTTTCAATATTTATAACCTTTTTTATATAAATATAGAGAAATAACTAAATAGCTTTCAATATTTATAACCTTTTTATATAAATATGTGAAATAATGAAATCATTAGTGTTTCTTGTTTTTAAAATATAATTTCCTCATTCAAAACACAAAATAAAATGTTACTAATGCGTATTTTAAAATTCATTTAATTGCCTAATATAAAAGCAAGCTTTGCATTCATGGCATAGATTATTTTTAACCAGATTAATTTCATGTATTTAATTTCTGTTGTCAATTATGAAAAAGTCTGAAGCCCTTATGGTTTATTTTTCTGGTCACAAATCCAAACAAAAGATAAATTAAAAACCATTGTTTGACCAATTGCAAATTACACATGCAATTATTTATTTATTTCAACATTTTCATCAATAGAAAATTAATGTTATTGTTTACTATTCCTTTAAGGATTGTTATTTTTTGATTTCGCTGATTCCTGTATTTATTTTTTCTCTGTGCCGCAGATCCGTTACACCGCCCCCTCATCCATAACCTCTTAATTTGATTCGTTTTATTTGTTATGCAAAAACTTGAAGTATATTATTATTACCCATATACGGCAACGCAGGGACGACTGCCCTTCGCCCCGGTAATTTTTTACTTTTCGTTGCGCCTGCCTAATAAAAGCAATTTATGAAGCCCAAAGCGCGGAAATGAATTGTTAACCGAATTTTTTCCTTGGGACTGGCAGTGGAGGCGGATGATTTTGTCCATGATGTTGTTGATGAGTGGGCGGTGTCTTTTGTTTATGGTCACTCAGCCCATTTTTACTCGCTTCCTTCTCCCTTCGCCTCCCTGGCACACGTAAACGCCTTTTGCGGCATTGTGAAATTTCCCAGAGCGCCCATAAAAATGAAAACCGCCAGAAGGGCCAGATAACAAGTGGCACAGGATGGGGAAAATGAATACTCGGGGAAGTGAAAGTCACTCAGGGCAGGAGGAGGAATGCAAGGTGCATATGGAGATGCTTCCAATTAAGGGGACTTACATCCCCGGAACATGGAAATGATGGCGTTAAGGGCAAGGCTTTAAGTATATTCTCAAGTGGCGGAACAAGCCAAGCTGCTTACAGTTTAAGAAGATTTCTTTGCACAAAAGAGGAACTGATTGGCAGTTCCTGAAAGTCCTGATAGACGGTTTGTACTTTTTTTACTAGTTATAGTTCTTAATAATAAATTAATAAGTATATATACTGGGTTACAGATTTTCTTAGCACGCTGTTTATTTGTTTACGGTTTTATAAATATATTTGCAAGCCATTTTACCTTAGATACAAGAAATTTGACATATTGGCAGAATATTAATGAGAAAGCTGAAGTAAATTAGTGATTTTTCAATGGAACTAATTAAACTATAGATTATATTAAACTGAAGAGTTGATTGTTAAATACGAAGATGTTTTATAAACAAATATAGATTTATTTTTAATCATCCCTGGCAATTATTAAACAGACATTAAACGGTTAAATAATAATAATGGTTCACTTCAATTTTAATTGCATACAACAATCCGAGCAATAATCCCTCTCAAGATGCCATTGAGTTGCATATTTATTTCTCTACTGCTCTACAATATCCCGATATTTTAAATCCCAGGAAGAGGTCATCAGAATAAATGCGAAGTGCTGGCAGTTGAAATATAAAATGGAAAACCCGAGTAAGCCACAGCAGCCGCTGCCTCAGTCTGCCTTCATTAATGTTTCTTTTTTTTTCCCCACTTTTGTTTCTGTTTAATTGTGAGATAAAACTTACCGATAATGAGCAGCTTTATGGTCGACATGTTTGACTGTGTTGTTGCTGATGTATTTTTTGTATATTTTCTCTCTGTTTTTTCCTGGGATTTCCTTCTTTTTTTGTTTGGTGCTCAACCCTTTTTGGGCGGCTCTTATTTTTGGGGGAGTTCTTGTCTGGCGTTTGCGGCAGCTGTTGCCGCCCAATTGGTATTTACAGAAATATTAATCCGCTAAAGAGGGCACAGTTTGAGAGTCACTAGCGGGGGCACGGCGCAAATTGCATTTTAATGTCGCAATGGAAATGCAATTTTGATGAATTGCAGCACGCCGACGATTATCCCGAGACGCATTTTTTCGCCTCGAATTTCTGCGGTTTCCAAATCGTTGATTGTTTTTAATGTTTTGCCTTAATTTCGGTTTTTCCACGTTTAAAAATGTTTAATGCTCGGTCCGAGAATTGATTCGGCAGCGATGCCGATTTGCTTTTTGAAATATTCAAGCACTCGAAGTGCAGCCAAGTGCCGAGAAGTGCCTGGGCACTGTAATTAAATGTTTCAATTAAATTAAATGCGACACACACACAGAGAGAGATGGGCTCATGCAAAATGCAGATGGAAGGCGCCTAGAAGTAGGCAATGAATATTTAAGGCCTCAGACATTTCAATTTGAGGCCCCAAAGAACGGGGTCTTCGGAGGCCCCGGACTGGACAAGGGGCTGGCCAGGGCCAGACATTAAATTAACATATTTCCCAAATAATAATAACTTTCATGCGAGAGAGAGATGGATCCTGCAAATGGAATTGTGCGAGTCAGTTGGCTTTTCTACACATGTAAACGGCTGCTAATGTCTTATTCATGTTTGCAACTTATGAGCGGCCAGCATGTCAGTCAAACGGCCCGAAAATGGCCCATCGTTGCGTGCTCCCAACTTATTAGGTTCCACCTCCTATCTCACCTGGCCGCCCCGCCCAGCCCCCGGGTGAGATGGCTCCGGCCGAATGGTTAATGGGCCTCCGCCCCGGCCAAGCCCGGCCAATTGCCGGGCTATTTATTTAAAACCGAGCTGAGGGGACACGTAACATAAATAGAGGGCCGAGGAAAGAAAGCCGAGACCAATTGCTGATGGAAATCCTCTTTGTGTTTGCCTGATTCACTCCACGTTAAATGCTGAGTAATTATAAGTTATTAATGGTGCCTGTTTATTTTTAGTCGGAGCCTTAGTTGCAAAACTATGTTTGTCAAGCGGGTTAAATCTGGGTTTATGGTAAAACAAGTACTAGTATTTTTCGCTTTGTATTATATATAATATATTAAATATATTCTATACACAGTTTTTTAATTAGTTTAAAGCTTATTTCTTTGGTAGTTTTTGTATAGTACTAAATATTTATTTTTAAGCAGGCTGCAATAATTTAGTTTTGCTAAAATATATTTTTAAAAGTTTATTTTTCTTCTCTGAATTAAATCCTGAACAAAAATTATATATAAATGTTCTTGCTGTTGTGGAAGTTTATTATTTGTTTCAGTAAAAGTTTTGATTAGCTTGCTTTTTTGTTTGAAATGTTATTAAAACTATTAAGCACACTAAACTTTATTCACTCAATGAAAGTCTGTAGAAATAAATATTTTAAAAGGATATATTTTTATGATATATTTTTAGGCACTTGAACTCTAAAATAAATCTAAACTCTTTGCAAAAGTACAGACTTATTAAGTTTTGCAAACGATTCTGCACAGTATTTATGCTTTTTACATACAAAATTTGTATTTATGGAAGGTCGCAATAAAAACTATTTAACGGATATCTTCTATCTTAATTGACTTTTACAAAACCCAGGCCTATCACTTGTATTTTCGCATCCACCATTTAATAGACATTTTATTGGTCCTTGGAGATCAAGTGTGCACAAATTGCTCAATAAATTTACATATTTCATAATGTCACAAAGTCAGATACCAATAAAAACACACACAGAACTGTAACACTTGTTCTGACTTTATTTGAATCACTCAATCTTGAGTTAGTTTCCCCCAAACTCCGCATTTAATTTAGGAAAGTTTAAGGAACCCATAACTCGGAGAATGGCCACAACAAAACTCACATAATTCGCTTATGCATTTGCCAAGCGAAATTTAAGCTAAACCACTTTCAACGACACAAAAATACCAACAGCCATAACAATGGCCGAGAAATAAGCACAAGAAATGTGAAATGCGCCTTTTCAGGACCCAAAATCAGCTGTCACAGTGGAATAATAAAAATAATTTATTTGCATTTTATTTGCACAGGCTGGGAGTCTGGCGCTGACTTGGATTTGTATGGGGAGATCCTAGAAGCGAGGACCTACGACCAAGGACCAAGGACCAAGGACAACAAGTTGCCGACACACAAAAACGGAAAGGACGACGACAAAAAAATAAAAAAAGAGGAAATTATACGGATTTGACAGATGAGCGAAGGTAAGTGGAGCACAACTTTCGCAGCGGCTTTAAATTGAGCAGAAATTGTTTGTCACTGTTTGTTGGCCCCTTTGGGTCTTCTCGCTATCCATTTTCTATTTTCTATGTTCCATTTTTTTTTTCTCTATTTTCCTGTTCGCGTATTTTGTTGCACTCTGTAGTTTTGGCCCAGTTTCTGGCTTTTGGCGGCATGAATATGCATGCGGCATAACATTGCGGGGCGGATTTCCACTCCGGGTCGCCGGCGGCGGGAAACTGCACCCGGGGCAAGGTCACGGGGATGGTTGAAATGGGGGAAAAAGGGGCAACAGTTGCACTTGAGTGCCATTTGTCGAAAGAGTTGGCCCGGCAATTTGCATAATTACAAACGCACATGTAAACGAAGCGCGGTTTCCGCCACTGCACCGCTTTTCCGCTTTTCCACACTCGCACTCACGTAGGCTTTCTTCGGTTACTGGATGTTTTTCTTTTTTCTTGCTCAGGTATTTCGGTTCCGTTCGGCTTTCCCGACTTTCCGATTTTCCGCTTTGCCGCCCGTTGCCGCAGAACGCTTCTTACCAACTAACTGCAATTTCGGTTTTGTTCTAGCTTAAGAACGAAGTTCAGCCCACGAAGGGTCTGCGATCCCGAGTACAGTGGGCTTCGGGTGCCGCGAACGAAGCTGCCCGCGAAGTCGCCCGATTTGGGTTCTTCAACATTTCCCGAGGCGTCTGCGCCGAGAGAAAGGCTTTGGCAACATGTTGCCAAAGGAGAGCAAGTTTGGCGTGAGAGCAAAGTGAAAGAATGAGAGAGAGGGAAAGTTTTCAAGCAAAACTTTTGCGGTAGGTTAGGGACTCTAGAGAGATGTCCCCAAAACGAACCACAAATTGTCCTAGGCCTGATTCAACTCAAGTGGTTGGATTTGCTTAGAAAATATTTT
>JAEIIF010057264.1:0-11667 GCA_018874455.1 Drosophila trapezifrons | reverse complement strand
GATCCACACCATGCCGCCCCTCCCTTTATCGCTTTTTGAGCAGCTGCCGAGGAGGAGGAGAAGGAAGGAGGAGATCCCGGCGAGTTGGACTCCTTGGGGCATCGGTTCGGTCTCGGCCTGCCTCTAGCCGAAAGTTGTTGCGTATTTAAAATGGAAATTGCAAGTTTTTCGCTTAACGTTCCAATGTGTCTCTTTCCCTGTCTCTCTCTCTCTCGCTCGTCGGCGCTTTTGTTTCACTTTCGTTTGCTTGATTGCAGGTTTTTTTCCTTCTTATTTTTCTTATTTTGAGTTTTCTGCTTTTTTTTTTTTTGGTTGCTTATTTGGTGCATTTATCACGGTGCCACACATTTGTGCCACAAGATGCCAGGCTGATCGGGGCAAGCAAGAAATTGGCAAAATCAGCCAGAGTTTCCATTTTCCTTTTCATTTTTCGAGAGAGAGCGAGATGCAAGCTAATTTCAAGGGTGCACGATTATTGAACGGTCCACGCCCCTCTTTTTAAGCATAAATTTGGGTGAAATCTTTACCCAAAAACCATTTGCAGTTTTGTCATCTTTGAGTGGCAGGCAGGCGGCAGGCGGCAGTCTCTCGCTGGCAGGTTATGAAATATTTCGCAACATTTTTGCCTGCAAACAATTTCCTGTTTTTCTTTATTTCACTTACGCACTTCTCTCCACTTTGGCTGGGTTCGTTCGGTGGGTCTCTCGGCCGATCGGTATTAATTAATATGGTCTCGTTTTTATTTTTTCGCTTGGTCTTTTTCTCCTTTTTAGTTTAGCTTTTATTTTGAATGCCTGCGAACCTGTTGCAATGCGTTCCACAAAGCTGAGAGATTTGCCGAGGCCCAATGGGTGTGGGGAGAGATAAATAGTTATGAGGTTTGGGTGGGATTAGGTTTTGCTTGAAGATCGGGAATTGTGGAAGCTATAAGGGGAGATTTTCATATTTTTTTAGGGCAAATTATATATTTTTTAGGAGAATTAGTGGTTAATAAATGTATTTTTATAATCAAATTATTTTGGAGCTAAACAATTAGCTGTTTTACTTAAAGTTGGCAATCTGTAATTTATCAAGGAATTTTAAAATTAAAAACAAATTATTTACAGGAAAATGTAAGGTTTTATGTTTATTTTTTGTGTATTTAATTTAAAATCTTCCTATTTAAATTTGTATAAAATTAAATTATTACGTTTATCAATTTTTTAATAATTTCTTAAATAGGAAAATGATCTAATTATGCATTCTTATTTTTTTGTATCTCTAAATTTCTTAGATTTGAATCATATTTCCTTATCAACTATTTTTTAACCCTAATTAAACTATTTTCAACAAGATTTCTGACTTAAATATAATTTGGTTTTAGTGTAAAACAAATAAATAATTCAAAATAAATTCCATATATTATTTTAGACTACCTCTAAATACTAAATGACGTTTACAAACCCAAAAAAACTATCTTAATACCATAAAAAACCCATCAACTTACGCCCTGTGCTCCAACTATCCCTTATTCTTTCACCCATTAAGAGCATTTTACTTTCATTAAGACCAATTTCCAGCCATAACGTACGGAATAATCAACAAATTAACTGAATTCCGCGTGGGCATAGCTCGCCCCGCCCCAACCCCTCCAAATAATCCGAATTCCGAAGTTGTGACAGCCGCAAAATGTCAAAGCGAATTCAAGTGCATGCCCCAAGAATTCGGGGTGCTCGTCGAACCTGTTAAAGATATATATTTCCAAGTTCCAACATGTTCGAGGCGAACGCGATGATGAGGTTGCATGGAATCCGTGAGTTACAATCCACAAGCTGCTTGGCGGCCGCAAACAAACCGAATTTCAATTCAGTTCGCGCTCAACTCACAGCCACGATGGTCATGCAAACGCGTTAAGAAAAATAATACAAAACGAAATACTATTCTTACTCAAATAACATCACTAAAAAATGCACTAAATAAAGCAAGCACTCTTAGTAACCAAACACGACGAACTGTAAATAAAAGTGTAAATAAATACAGAAAGAAATAAAAGATTTGCGCCTGCGCAAAAACCTCGAAACGAAAGAAAAAGAAATACTTGTGGCTCAAGTTCCAATACATTGTGTTTGAAAATCCATTTGTTTGATCGATTTTCTGTGGTGCGAAGGCATTTTCCACTAAATAGAAACCCTATTGCCATAGCAAAGTGTGTTAAAAATACAAAAAAACAACAACTGCCACCCTCAACAACCCCTTCGATCGGGACTTAAAACCTACCGCAAGAAAAAATTCAACAATAGGAAATATATACAAAAGCACCACTTCCTTTTTCGTTACTTTATTAAAAACCCTCGCGCCTGCTGACTAATTGCCTTTATATAGCCAGACTATATAAAAACTGTACAATAAGACAACGGCCAACACACACACTCCCTTATAATTTTCAACGAAACCCTCCAAGCTGGAAATATAGCTTCGCATCGAAGTGAAGTTCAACATTTTTCGCAGCGAAAAAACGATTTTCAATTTATTTTCATTAAGTGGAGGAGAGAAAGCATTCTCTCCCTTTTTCGGTTTCTAAATTGAACACAATTGCAACAGAGAACCAATCAAAAGTGAACTGTATTCGAAGTAGAGCAAAACAGTAACATCAAATGCATAATTAGCCTTCGTTTAAAACGGAAAAGCACAGCAGCAAGCAGCAGGCAGCCAGCAGACAGACGCCACTCAGCAGCAAAATGTATCTCATACAGGTGAGACCGCCGCTACAATAGATCTTCTACCTCCCCTCATAATCTCATAATTAAGTGTTTGCTCTTTGCAAACAGAAAAATGAACTGAAACTGAAAAAAATATTTCTTTATTTAAGCGTTTTATAATTGTTCGCCAGCAGCTGAGATTTTCATTCTTCAAGTCGCGTGTGTGTGCGTGCCGCTCTCTGGCGTATATAATTTGTTTAATTTGTGGCTAATTTATCTTTCCACCTGGCTTGGATCTTGGTGAATGCATCGCCGCCGAGAGAGGGGTTCACTGGAGCAGGTGTCTCATTACTGAACTTTGAACTTGAAACGGTGTCGAGAGATTAGTGCCGGTAATGGTTATACTGTTAGATGATAGGGGTTTGCCTTGAGAGATTAACAGAAAAAAGGTTAATCCGTGATCATCTGTGGGTAGGGTATTATCAAGAAAATCTATTAGGGAAGGGCTTCCATTTTAAACCTTTGAAAGCTAAACTATTTATATTAAAATCTTACAAAATCTAGTAGACTGAAAATATCTGTCTCTTTCAAAACCCTTAAAAACTGAATGGCTCAACTCAATAATTCTGAAAAAATTCTAACCGTTTTGGAGTCAATGTCTAAAGAAGCAAACACTGTTTTAGACCGGGATGCCCTAAAGATGTGTGTCAATATAATCCAGAGAGGCGTAGATGCTAGAGCTCTGGCAGAGGTTATACATAATATAAAAGAGGAGGTGGATAATGCAGAGCCTGACTCGGAATGGAAAACTGAAGATGATGAAACAGAAGTAGAAGATAATTCTTAGACTTATGATGATGATAATAAAAAGTTCAAGATCTTGGAAGGGAAGTAACAGAATTAAAGAACGTTGTGGATCTTTTTTAAGGTTTAAAGGAAGTTTAACTCAATAATAAAAAGATCATTAATTGTACAAATTTCCCATTTTTTGTGGGCACCCAGGGCTTTTATTTTGTTGATTTTGAGTTTTAAAAAACCAGGAAAGTCATATCTACATCAGTTGCATGATATCAAAGATGTAGAAACGTTCTAAAGGTCTTAACCTATTTTCCTAGGGGTTTCCAACTTCAGTTGTGGTCAGAGGTTTGCTGTTATTCCTGAACACTGTATAAGTGCCTGCCAAAATAATCAATAGTTGCACCATCTTCGCTTGATAGTAGGTCTGCAAGATATAGAAATCCATTAAAATATGTCCCAGAAAGTAATACCCATGACTTGCCTGTCTTATATAGATTTTCAGGGGGATATGGGATCGGTGCACATGATAATCCATTCCCCTAAACAACCAATATCCCGGCCATGCCCCCAAACTGGCAAAGAGAAATGGAGCGGCGGTACTATAGGCGCTTGAAAACCGTTCGGAATGGACCATAAGCCTTATTTCCTCCCCAAGATTCTGCGGTGGTGGTGGCGGTAAGGGTTTCCCCTTCTTCTGGTTGGATTCATCTTTTTTAAGCAGGTTTCTCTGGAACTTTTCCTTGATATAGCTCTGGATGCCCATTTTTAAATAGGTTTTTTAATTTTATTTTAGGCCAAAACAAAGTGGTGGCTAAAATTAGGTTTTAGGTGTAGACAAGCCAAGAAAGAAACATATCTCAAGGCTTACCTAAGCTAAGGAGATTCATCGGGCTTGTGAAATTCCATATTCTTTACTTGAATGGGGGAACGTGCCATGGTGACGGCCAACAAGCCAGTGGCCAAAATGGCCAACTGCATGAGCTTGGCCTGCTGATAGGTCTTAAATAAAAGGGATTTAAAGGGATTTATAAAATAAATTTATATAAAATATAGTAAGAAAATCCCACCCTTTGTATGTAGACACCAAGCCTTTCCGTATTTCTCTTGTGCTGCCAATTGTAGCCGCGATAAAACCAATAAGCTGGCCAGGATATAAAACCTATTTCCAGATACGGAAACAAACCTGTCAACTTCTTGGACAAACCCTTGGGAGCATTGCGATCGACAAAGTCTATAAATTCCATTTCGTAACTGAAATCCCCGCGATTGGGCTCGCTGCTGAATCTTTTTAATTTAATTTCTGGCGTAGGCAAGTCTCCAGAGGTAATGGGTTCCAGAGTTTGCTCTTCTTCACTCGAGGCTTTTGGTTCGGTTTGTTCACTTTTGGGCTCCTCTTTGATCGGCGTGGAAACATTAAAAAGTTCTGAAATCTTCTGGCGCAACGTATCCATTGTGGTTAGCGACTATTTCTTTCTTAAAAAGCTTAACTCTTCTCTCCTGTTGACTTGAAATTTAAATTTTTGTTACGAGACCCAAAATAAACAAGAAAAGCTTGCTGGGATTAGGTTCTATCTAGAAGAAAAAAGGTTCAGCAACGATAAATGCATTTGAAAAGTTCAAAGACTTGTCACCATTGCATAAATTATCGCCGCCTCATGCGGGTTTCCACTTTTGTTTAAAACTCATTTACGTTACTTTATTTCTTATATTTTGTGTATTATTTTTTTTTGGGGGCCCACAGAAGCCGGCGAAGCTAGCTAAATTATTATCAAGCTGCGGGTTCTACTATATAGTGTGGTTAAAAGAAGTGGGTCAACTCGATGGTGCAGCGGTGCAATTATAAAGCGCATATCTACCAGGTTGCATACCAGAGACTTTGACTTCGACTTCCACTACGACTTGGACTTCCACTACGACTTGGTCTTGGGCACTCTGGGGTCCATTGTGTGGCTGCTAACGGCTTGGACAGCACCAGCGGCAGCAGGTGTCTCCTCTCAGGTCCATTGTTGTTTCTTTTTTTTTTCGGCTAGAAAATGTGGCTTACCTTCAACGAAAATCTAGTGGCAGGAAGCCCGACGCTATTTGGGGTTCTGTAAACTAGTTTTTCTACCCAGTCTTCTCTCTATTTTTTTTTTGGCTTAATGATCAATGCATTTAATCAAGTAAATTACTAAAGAATACCGAAAATGAAAAGAATGCACAGAAAGAAAAACAATTTAACGGTTAGTCTGTGGCTTATACCGATATATATCTATAGATTCTCCTGACCCGCACAAAAGGCCAGCTTAATGAAGTGAAAATCTTGGGAGTGTGGCCTTTGTGGCAGTTCTCTGATTAGCGGATTATGTTTTTGGAATCATTCTTTTGGCCACTCCCCGTTGGTGCCCCCATCAATCATGTGAAAAGTTGACAAGTCCAGCTAGCTAACGCCTGTCGAGAATCGAGAATCGAGAATCTCTGAATTGATCCACTTGCCCAGTTGCCAAGCTGAGCGTATCTTTATTACCATGTTGTAGCCATTTCTTCTCCCCCCTCTTAGAGGCAGCATCTCTACATCAATCTACTCAAGCGTTCAACAGCAAATCATAGGCTTTCTCATTCAAGACCACAAATTGCATTGCTTTGGCTTCTTCTCTAGAGAGATCTCCTCACCACAATGTATAGAACATTTCCCTCGGAATAAACTGAGCCTACCCACACACCAAGATATACTTCTATTATTTATCTTAAGACCGTTCAAAGTCAAGCTCAATTAACCCAATTTCAATTTTGGTAAATGATTTGCAAAAAAAAATGAAGACCGAAAAATAAACTCTATAATAGTTTTGAAAGTCTCAAAAAAAAACACCACTCGAGAGCATAAATCACCTCCGCAATGGCATTTCTTTGAACGCCAACTTGCTTTTCTGCTGAGCGGGGGCCCACCTGCAATTAGTCTGCTCAGGTGGGCGTAAGCCATCTCTTTCTCGTCGATCCGTCGGATCGTGTGAAATTGCAACTTTTAACTGCGGTCAATGCTAGTAAGCCTTTCGGGGGAAAAAAAACTTCGCTTAAAAGTAAATTGTATAATCAATTGATGGCTGTAAATGTCTGGATTTCTGCTCGTGCGACAGGTGACGACACTTGAGGTGTCAAGTGCGCGAAATTCAATTGAGTTTGGTTACCAAAAATGGTTTCATTTTATTATATTTAACGAGCGTTGCTCAATTTCTTTTATTCGAGTGCCTCTTTGGAGTAGTTTTTATACAATTTGTGAGTCATAAATGAGGAATAAATTGATCTGTGAAGTTGAAGATATAGTGGTAAGTTGAATTACGGTGAATTAATGATTTTTAACAGGGATTTTAATTACTTTACCTTATGGTTTTGACTAAGAAGTACTTATAGCCTTATGACAGAGGGCACACGTTAATTAGAGTTTTCATTAGAGGCTTGATTTTACGTAAGTGGGATAGTATTAATCTCTCATTGAAAGTGCGTATAGAGTCGTCTTGCTCGCACTTACGTTAAATCCTATGGTTGCTGTACATCAATTAATGTATTAATCTCTCATTGAAAGGGCGTATAGTCGTCTTGCTCGCACTTACGTAAAATCCTATGTCAAGCCCCTAGTGACTCTAATTAATGAAGTTTTTAATACAGTATCATAACACTATTAGGTTTATTTTATAATATTTTCAAACATTTTTAAAACGAAACTGCTTCCTGAACATATAGCTTTAAAGGCTTTACCCTCTGCCTGTTCATTGTACGATTTAATCTCTATGTACCTTTGACTCAATCATCTTATTTCAGGTTTTCCTTAACCAAAAAAGTAAATTTCTAAGGCTAACATTATTAACATGTAATCTACCCACTTAAATCTAACAATTTATAAACATAAAAGCCTTAAAAGCCGAAAGCCGCCTGCCTCAACTAAGAACTTTTTAAAAATATTCGTTTAGCCTTGACTTTCCTTTCCATCAGCTGCAATCTTGATCTTTTAGCTGCATAATTCGCCTTTATCCACTACTTGAGCTACCGGCCTTGTCAAAGAAATAATGAATCTTCAATCTTCTCTTTTTTTTCGACCTGCCTGCCTGCTGCAACAGCGAAAAGCCAAAGCCAATCCCCATAGCGTGATGCTCCTCATCATTCTTATTCTGATGGCTCTGCATTCTATAAAATGCCGCATCACTCCCCGGCTTTAATCTCGGCTAACCAATCTGTAAACCGTACGGGCCGGCATACCAACAAAAAATCCGAGCATATTACTCAATTTTCAGTGTTCAGATTTCTGAGGCAGACAGCGAAAAACAAAGGGCAAAACGAAGATGCCACACCAAAAACTAAATAAACAACAACAATGGCCAGCAGTTGACACTTTGACAAATGATCTGTGGGGCTGGGTCTCGATAAGAAAGAAGCTCATACATCAAAAAAGCATTCAGCAACACGACACATTATTTTCCAAGTTTATTTCTGCTTTTTTTTTTGTCGTATTTTTATTAGAGGAAAAATTATTTTAAAGTGAATGTTGATGCTCTTGCTATCGCTAGAACCTTGGGTGCCGTTACACACTGGGTCAACAACTCTGTGAAAATTGAGACGGGATCGAGACGGGGATCGAGACTGGGGATCGAGTTGATATTGATATTGATTTGCTCTAGATTTACACATGAGCGAGTCAATGATCCTCAAATGTCGTCTGTGGTTTGTTTGGTCTGGATGGGTTTCGTCTTCGTGATCGGGATTGGAATCTGGCTCAGGATTGATGTGTAATAAAACTCACTGCTATACGATCTTGGCCAGTTTAAAAAATCCCCGACTAAGCCGCAAGGAATTTTGTTTATGTTTTGGGCGCGGCTTTTTACCCTCTTTACTGTTTCGTTGAGGAATTCCTTTTTTCTCTGGGGCGTGGACCATATAATTCCGCATTCCCCAGCCATGAAATTTAATTACCAGAGAGAGACACGGAGAGAGAGTCCTGAACACGCAATTAAAGTTCAGGGAACCCTTACTCAAAACCCATCCCAAAAAATGCCTTGAACCTTTTTTTTTTCCGAAACAAACAACAAATTTGTATGAGGTTGCAACAAACAATAAGACGGCGGCACACCTACTACAACTACCTGAAACTAGAATACAGGATTCGGTTTCGGATTTGGATTCTGTTCGGTAATTCCCTGAAATGGCAGGCAGAAGAATGAAGGAGAAAATAAAGAGTATCATTCTCTTGATTCCACCATTTGATTCCTACCTGTTTCTTTTCTTCCTGATCTTTCTATGCATCTCCCCGAGAAATGCATTCTCCTTATAAGATATAGATGGCAGATGATTTATTTTTGACGGGGGCCCATTTCACGGGTTATCAGGAGAGAGAACCTTTGGGAATTTAAATATTTAAAAGGGGGGCTCAGGTTCAGTGTCGGCGAGGCGATGCGAGGCGTGGTTCTTAATGCAATCAACTCAAGCATAACGCATAACGACGAGTTGGCTATTTGTTAAGGTGTTTTTCGGAGGCGTTCTTACCATAACAGTTTCTTTTTCGGGGTTTTTGATAGCGCTTTTCAATTGGACAAACGTAACGAATCAAAAAAAGGCATGGGTGTATCGTTAATTTTTCCAACTTAGAAGCGGAACTCACGCTTCCAACAGTAATTCGATAGACAAACGTGGAGAACTTGTTTCGATTAACTTGGCATGACTGAGGCCGAGTCGAGGCAAACATTATTTGTATTATTGTTGTTATTGTTTGCCTTTATCTATATTTAATTTAATCGATGCAAATGCTCGAGAGAGTCATGAACAAGCAGCTAGCTATCCAATGACCTTCAAATGTCGGCAAAGAAATGCGTTAAAAGAGTTACTTTAATGGCCATAATTAAGTGCGATTGAACCACTATGTTACCCCTGTCAGTCTCTCTTTATTTATTGTATTTTTTGACCATTGTTTTCGTGTATTATTAAGCGAAATTATTGGGTTTCGCTTATAATTGCCGCACGTGTTCCGAGCGGCAAAAGAAATCAGTAAAAACGTTTCATATGCTGATGTCCATGTCCATGTACCCGTGACACATGTCAGGAGGGGGATTGTGTTTGGTATAGAGGGGGTAAAGGGGGCACATGCGAGGGCAATCCGCCTGTATCTGACATTGATGAAATGGGCTCTTTATGGCCATGTTTCTGGTGTTGGAGAGATGGTTGTGTAATTGTTGTATCTCTCACGTTGACTGGCATCTCGAATGGAGCTGTGATTTATTTTCCATTGTTGCTTGGATAAAAGGGTATATAAAAGGGAAAAGTTTTCCTTGTCATAAGTGAAACCTTAGCATTTGCCTGGCCAATTTCCATTCTACTTGTAGAATATTTAGTATATATATTTCTTTAGCTGTTCCCAATTGCTTTTCTGTTTGCACGTCGTCGCTTGAAATAATGAAATTTATTACGTGATCTCGTCGGCGGTCGGACAAGTAAAATCTTTGGCATTAAAGTGGAAAAATAATCTCGTAAAAAGTAGATGGAAAATGTATAATGGAAAAATACTACAAAGACACATGTGCTTGTGTGTGGTCTAAGTGACGCAATAAAAACGGAGAGGAAAAGATTGATATCTTAGGGAACTAGATTCTGGAAAATAAAACAGAAATAAACTAGTTTCCGATAAAGTTTGGCTAGAATTTAAGCGGAACTTAATGTTAGAGGTATCTCCGAACCCAATAGGTAGTTATTTTTGACAAGAGAGTCACCAGGAGAGTCACCAGTCGATTAGCCGCTTGTCCGTTTGTCCGTTTGTCCGTCTGTCCGTTGGTCCGTTTGTCTCTATGAACTCCAAGATGTCAGAGCTAGAGCTACCAAATTTGTTGAAAACATTCTTATATATTGTTATGTGCAGATCAAAATTGTTTTAAAATTCATTATCATAATGAATGTCCGCCTGTCCGTTTGTCCGTCTATACGGACAAACATCTAGATCTCAGAAACTATAACAGCTAGAGCTATCAAATTTAATAACAACATTCTTATAAGTTACACTTAGCTAAAGCTTATTTTAAAATTTAGACACGCCCTCTAACGCCCACACAAATCATAAAAAATATGTTTTTCTATGCTCTCATTGCACTCTTGTCTCAAGATTCATTCAAATTCCGTTTCGAAATTTAATAGAAATCGAACTAAAGCCAAAACAAGCATTCAGTGCATGTAATTACATAAGAAAAACACTTTTTCTATTTTGATTTCTTCTTGGGTTTGGGCTTGGCTTGGTGTTACTCCTTAATGTTCCCTTTAAACCGGCTACGATTGTTGTTTCAAGTAATCAACAAATCCAATTAAGTTCAATAACAATTAAGTGCGACAGAGAGGGAGAGAGAGGGGACAAAAAAAAAACAAACACAAAATCAGACATTTTGCTTTTTAATTAGTCGAACGAACGAACGAAATCTCTTTTTACCCCTTAGTTTATTGCTCTTTATCGTCGATTTCGCTTTTAGCCTTTTGGTCATTTAATTGAAGCCCCTTAAGGGCAAGTTCGATGATGTATCTTTAGTACCCCGTCTTTTATTTGATGATGTCGGCTTTTTATTGTCTTCAAACCCAGCAACCAAACAAACACACAAATCGATGACACTCTTTAGGGGCTTTAAATAGGTTTAAGCCTAGGAAAAAATCAATAGTGCGTAAGTGCTGAGTTTTTATGTTGACCGCTGCCTGTCTTTCATAAAGAAGAATGTCAAGAGGCCACAATAATTGCAACTAATCCACAATGAAGGCTCGAACCTTGGGCCATAAAATCTAGACCACCTGTCAGAGCCTGTCGAGAGCGTAAAACATATCCAATTGCTGGCGGACCTGTCTTTTTTTTTTGCATATACACTGGCGAAAAGTTTGCAAAAAATGCCCTTATAAAAACATTAAGTGGCCAAGAATTTTGCAAAATATAGTAGAACTTTTATAAGCATTAAAATAGGACTACATTTTGGTTTTAATGAGGTTTTTAATGTAATTTCTTTCAATTTATAGCTAAGTCTGCTATTATAATGTTTGAAATTATAAAGGAACTTCTTATAATTATCTTAAAAAATATTTGTAAGATAGAAAGAATTCTCTAAATATTTTAATACATTTTAGAAAAAGAAATAAAGAATTTCTTTTGCATTGTTACCTGTGATTTTTCTATGAGTGCACCTGTTGTGTGCCCCCGTTCACAGTG
>JAEIIF010057254.1:0-10509 GCA_018874455.1 Drosophila trapezifrons | reverse complement strand
AAGCAAAATTTTTATCTGGCAACACTGCTGTCATTTTTGGGGCTTTTGGGGCAATTTTTTTAGTAGCATATACATATATTCGTCGCAACTGCCTGGAAAAAATGTTATCGAGAGCCGCTCTTCTGTCAGGTAAATGCCAAAACCGTGCCAAACCAGCGAAAACCACTCAATCAGCTTTGATAAAGGCACGAGCGGGCGATATTCCTTACCAAGTTGACCGTGAAAAATGTTACGGCATTGCAAAGTTGTCGTCCATCGTGGTTTATGTAATCATCCGTCGGTGTCAAAAGAGCATAATAATTTTTGCAAAAGCGCAAGGAAGGACTAAATGGATGCTAGTCTGAGTGCGAGATACTAATCTAGATTTATTTTTTGCAGCCCAGCGCCCTTTGACCGTGGCCGCCACCCGGTCGGCTGCGGCTGCCGCCTCCCAGTCCGGCGCTATCGAGCGCCGCCAGCGCCCCGAGCATCCCGGCAAGGTGCGTCTGGGATTCCTGCCCGAGGAGTGGTTCCAGTTCTTCTACAACAAGACTGGTGTCACCGGACCCTACACCTTCGGTGTCGGTCTGATCACCTATCTCTGCTCCAAGGAGATCTATGTCATGGAGCACGAGTACTACAGCGGTCTGTCCCTTGGCATCATGGCCGTCATCGCCGTGAAGAAGCTCGGCCCGGTCATCGCCAAGTGGGCTGATGGCGAGATCGATGTGAGTGTTGAGCCAAGAAGGCATCGTATTAAAACGATTCCCATATAACTACAGACAACTCTGAAATTTCACAGAAAATCGAGTCCGAATGGAAGGAGGGCCGCGTGGCTGAGCTGAAGGTCCTCTCCGATGCCATCGAGGCCGAGAAGAAGGAGCAGTGGCGCGCCGATGGCGCTCTGCAGCTGATGGAGGCCAAGAAGGAGAACATTGCCCTGCAGCTGGAGGCCGCTTTCCGTGAGCGTGCCATGAATGTCTACTCGGAGGTGAAGCGTCGTCTGGACTACCAGGTAGAGTGCCGCCACGTCGAGCGTCGCCTCAACCAGAAGCACATGGTCAACTGGATCACCTCGAATGTGCTGGCCAGCATCTCGCCCCAGCAGGAGAAGGAGACCCTTAACAAGTGCATCGCCGATCTGAGCGCTCTGGCCCTGCGCGTCAAGTCCGCCTAAGCCGACTCGAGTTTTAGTTGATAAATATTGTAAATTAAAACCCCATTCGAGACGCAGGAAACACGATTATAACGCCCGCAAGATGATAAATCGATCCAATATATCTTCAAAGTATCTGTGTCAGAAAACTTTTATTCTATGTTAAATTGATTTACGTTCTATTTAAAAATGTTAAAATTTAATTTAAGGCGAGACTATTGATGTTTTATGTAGGCTCTTTTGGGTTATAGCATAACCTGGGGCTAGTGATGAGAAATGTTATAGAATCGGGTATCTTTTAGGCGGACTAAGGCTGGAAACCTAGCTATCTAGGCTACGAGAGCAGCCAGAGGATATATCTGTATACTTCAAGGAAATTAAGATGTTTGAAGGAAAATTTAAAACAATTTTTTGATAAATTATAATGGAAAAACATGTATCAGTCTTGAGCTGCACTAGCGTCTTCATCGAAGACATCAGCCTGTACTTGCTCCCCCTGGAAATCCCCGAGAATATTCAGTCGCCGCACTGTCTGCAGATTCTGGATGCAGTAATCCACTGTGGTCACTATGCACAGGGGACGTTCTCCCTTGTAGTAGCCCGTGTTCTCACGCAAATATACTACGTTCCGGGTGGCCAGCCAAAGTTGGAGCTTCACGAAGCACGGGCATTGCCAAGGATTTCCTTCGATGGCTACGCGTTTAAGGTTAGGGAAGCTCACGTTCACTTTGGCCAGAAAAGTCAGGCGGTTGTTATCCACCAGGACCTCGGTCACGCTGCTCAGGCTCTCCAGCACATCGAGACCGATCTCTTCCAGCAGGTTGTGGCCCAGATGCAGCTTCTGGAGGCGACGCATCGGAGCAAACATTCGCACATCCAAAGATTTCAGTTCGTTGTGTCCCAGGGAGAGATACTCCAGAAATGGCAGCGAGGAGAAAGCCAGCGGATGCAGCCTCTTCAGATGATTGGCATTTAGATTGAGCTTGCGCATGCGGGACAAGGTGTTGCTCCCAAAGATCTGCTCCTCGAAGAACTCCAAGCTGTTGTAGGACAAATCCAACGTATCCAGACTAACCAGAGCCGAAAAGGTGCCCGGCTTGATCTCCAGTATGTCGTTGTACTGCAAATACAGCTTGCGCAGCGATCCCAGACCCACAAAATGACCCGGACTCAGGCTGGCTATGCTGTTCCTGGACACATCCAGTACCTGCAGCCTGGCCAGCACTCGGAACTGGTTGTCGAACAGCAGGCGGATGCGATTCCCGGACAGATCCAGCTGCTGCAGATGGAGCACAAAGTTCTGAACAGCCCCAAACACATTGGGACGCAGTGCACCGATCGTGTTCCGTGAGAGATTCAAAATTCGCAGCTGGCTGAGTGCCTGAAAGGTTTCCTGACCAATGGAGGTCAACTTGTTGCCACTGAGCTCTAGCTCTAGCAGACCGTGGAGACCACGAAAAGCATTAACGTCCAACTGGGAATATATAGGAATGTTATAAATATACATAAGTAATTAAATATTTATTAAAAAGAAATAAAAAAGATTATAGGTAATAAAAAGAATATAATTTCTCTTTTCTGATAAGACTAAGTATGCAAATATTTTGATCAGCTTTAAAATTAGAATCAATCTTCTCATTGTTATACAAAATTGTTTTATCGAAAAGTGTTTCTCCTTAAATAAACAAATCAATATTTAACTGTTATTTTAGCAGTTACAGAGATCATCACGGTCAATTAAACAACCCAAATGTATATCCAGCTAAAAGCAAACATTCGTTCCAGTCAGCTGGCAAGATCAAAGCTAAAGCTAAGCTGATTTAAGTGATAGAACCGATGATTCTGATTAATTCTACACATTGAAGAAAATCAAATAAAAATCAGGAGTGCCACAGAAGTTGTGGTAAAAATAACAAAATAAACAAATTTACAGTTCATTTTGAAAATGAAACCCAATCTTTTGGACACATTTTCAAGTGATTCTAAAACTAGGGCGGTCCCTCTGACCCTCTGGATTTCTGTTATTTTATAAAAATGTTCTTCAAACGGTCTCTTTCCCATATAAATCTAGTTTTTAATTTATGTGTCTACATATTCTCTTATATACGGGGTGCTACAGAAATGGAGTTTTTAAATCCTTTGAAAATGTGTCTAAAAGTATGCAATAAAATGTTTGAGGTACCAAATTCAGTGTACATTTATCACTTTTTCCATGATGCATAGTTTTGGACACATTTTCAAGGAATTTCAAAACTCTAGTGGTTCCTGTAGTATCCCAGATTCTCCAACTTTCAGATGTTAATGTAAATAAATATTTAAAATATGAAATAACCAAAGACTAAAGACTAAAGAAATACTTGTTCACAGTTCCCTGCTGACTCACCTGCGTCAGCTGGTTATCATTTAGGATCAGCCCCTGCAGCTGCGGGCAAACCCCAAAGGTGGCATTGACCAACCGATTGTGACCCAGTTCCAGGCGATTGAGCAGCGGCATGTGGGGCAGATCGCATTGGGTCAGGGCATTGTGTGAGAAATTGGCATAAATCAATTTCCGCAGATTGCCAAAAAAGTCGCGGTCAAGAATCTCCATTTGATTGTGACTAAAGTCGAGCCGCTGGAGGGCTGACTCAGCCGCAAAGTGGTTTCCCTGGACATTTGAGAGACCGCAACTGCTGAGGTTAAGATACCGCAGATTGGGCAGAATGGAGAAGCCATTGCTATGAATATTTATTGGAACAGCTGTCGTCAAGTCGAGCTCCACTAGGTTGGCTAGGTGATCAGCATTGTCGCCTATAAATTAGATTATCCATTTTGATACATTATTTAACATATTTGAATAGAAAACTATTATTTTTTTGTTGCTATTCTTTAGGTTAAAAACATCACACCACTTTTATTCTCTCGACCTTACCTGATCCCACCTCTAGCTCGGTTTGCTCATTCCTGACGCTCAGCTTATGCCAGTTCTGTGCCCCCAAGTCCACCAGATCCTGCAGAGAGGCCACCTCGCTGCACTCGAAGCTCCGCCATCCCAGAGGCTGGCAAAGATCGGCGGCACCTAGGAAGTGAATCCCCCAGAGAATCAGCGGCAGAACCCAGTTGGCAGTTGGCAACATTCCTGCTCCAGAGTTGGGCCTCGACTGGGTATCCGCGAACGAGCTCAGAATGCGAATGCGAGTGGAAATGCAAATCCAGTTTGTTAACAGGTGACATGGATGGGGGGGACCAAGCCGGTTTTTGGGGCGTCATCAAGGGGATCTCTACCAGGGGCGCGGCCACTCAACAGCTGACAAGTGCCGGCTGCCTCCAAGTCAAACACAAAGTCTCTTGTTTATCATTCTCTATCGATAGGTACTTTCTATAACTCTTTAATAGTGGTTTACATACAGTATATAAGTTATATAATATCGGTTAATTACTTGACGATTATTGTGCTCGTGGAGAAAAAAAATATAAGATGTCTTGCGTTTATTATTGTTACCTCTTCGCTGCTACTCTTGGTTTAGACATGTATCATAGCTCGTATATATATAGTACAAATTACAGGAAAATTAAACCAGAAAGAACTCTCTAACTTAGACTAAAACTTAGGGGAAACAATTTAACAATCAAAATGTTGGTAAGTCCATTAATTCTATTTAAGATTACACATATATATATTTATATAGAATATTCCACTATTCGCACTTTAATAAGATTTGTGCTTGGTTTTGCCGTAAACTTGGAGGCTCAGATGGGCGATATTATATATCTGGCTAGCAAAATATTATTGGAGTCCAAAAGAAGAGCTAAATGTTGTTTAAATTTATATTGAAGCAATGGATATTATAAATGTTTGGAGATATTTTAAGTACAATCCTCTTACATGCAAATATTTTACTAAGAGCTCTTGGCTAAGATGCAAATATATTTCCGTATTTCGCTTAGGCTAGGTATTAACTTGTACTAGGTCTATTTCACAATTATATGGATTTTTTTTTGTTGTATTTTTCAGAGCTTTCCCAGACGAAGACTTGCGACTGCCAGATCGTTAGATGGAGTTTAAAAAACTGGAGGAGAGACTGGTGTATCCAAATCAGACTATAGTTACGGTTGGGCTTGTCATCTTGTTGCTGTTGTACAACGGCTGATAATGCGCACTTGGCTTGCTCTGGCACCCATTGGGATATCGCATCTTGACCCCGTTCTGGGCCTGCGGCGACAGCGATGATGTGGAGGAGCAGGACAGCGAGGAGAGCGATCCGGTGGAGGACTTATTATTCTGCAGCGGCAGCGGTTCCCCAATCAGCGTTATCCTCACGGGCTTGTAGGAAGCCGGGGATGCATTTGTGTTCGTTGCATCCCAGCCAATGGAGGAGCGGCGGGGCGGTGTGTCTGGGAAAGATGCCGCCGCCAGCTGCTGGTTGTAGTTGGTCAGCGTGGTGGAGATGATCGTGTGCCGGCGGGTCTGGCTAAGGGCTGGGCAACTGGGCTGGGACTTTTCGCGCTCCCGCTCCCCCTGGTGGCTGCTGCTCTGGTTGCTCTGGTGGTGGCGGATTATGGTGGTGGCTGCCAGCGTGGAGTCGTGCAAGTGGAGCGTCGGAAAGTGCGTGGTATAACTGGTATATTCGGGCTTACTTCTGCGAACAGAGAAAAGAGAATTAGTGGGGTTTTGCAAAAGCAATTAATTTAATTTTATTTCATAAAAAACCATGAGTCTTTCCCCACATGCCATTAACGTTATCTACAATGTGACGAGAAGATGGGAAAAAGGGTCTGCAGTTTACCGGAATCTTTCTAAGCTTTCGGTATTTAAGATATGAGTTCAAGCTGAGTTTATTTAAATATATGTTGTCAATCAAATTTCTAAGATTATTTTAATGTTTTCGACTAAACCCTAAAAATTATAAATCTGTTTATAAACTGCCAAAAAGTATGCACTAATAAAATGTAATCTAGGAATCCTTAGTCAATGACTGGAGTTTAATAACTATTGCATACTTTATGACACATATTAAAAGAAATTGAATTTCTTAGCGAGGTCTGATTAAGAGAACTTAAATCGTTATTCTTTTTTTCAAGCATTGACTTTGATTTAAGATACATATATATACAATAATTATACAAGACAATAAAAATAAAAAGCATCACTAATATTGCATACTTTTAGACACATTTTCAAATGATTTCAACTTATACGGGGGTGCTCCAGAAATCACTAGTGTTTTGAAATCACTTTAAAAGGTGTCTAAAACTATGCTACAAAATGTGTCTTCGTAAAAATAATCAAATTTGCACTGACATTTCTGCATCAAATATATTATTGCATACTTTTAGAGGCCTTTTTAAGTGATTTCATAACCCTAGTGATATCCGGGGCACCCACGATAAGCGAGATTTGTAAGAGAACTGATTAATAATTCTTTTATTCTTCAAGTATGTATTGTACAAATTTGAGCCTTTATTTTCTATGGAAGCCCTAACTTTGATTTCAAATTAGATAAAATGTTCAAAGACTTCATAAATATTTCTCCAAGGAAAAGTCCCCTTACAACCCCGAGTAGTTGTTGTCAACACATAAAAAAAAACTCATATGATTAATAAACTCAACTGAATCATCGGGCTTCTGTACTGCCTCCGACCCCATCCCATCTTCTCGCCATGATCTGGGTTAGTTTTAAGTTTGCGTTACCTTGGGACTCTATTTAATTGCCGCATGCAATTAAAACGTTTCACAAACAGTGTTAAATTTTCAGTGACAAATTAATAACGTACTTAAAACATAGTTAGTTAGTTATCTGAGGTATATTAAAGCTTAGGTATGTCTCAATTGGGTTTGGGTTCGGTTAGTAAATGCTTTAGTGGAACTTGGTTAGTTTCTCAGGTGCACGAGTTGCAGTTATCCATACAGTTATAGCTTAGGTGTAGTATACATATAAGATTGATGGCACAGAGCACAATGATGGCTAGGATGAAATCACAAAATAGTACCTGTTGCTCCCCAAATTGTAGTCTAAATATGCCAGAGATTGTTAGAGATAAGAAAGCAGAGTGTATATGTTCCATTATGGCAGAGTGTGTATGGGGAAGAGAAATCCAGAGATGGGTTAATCGGGGGAGAAAGATCGGGGATCCGGCCTATTGTTAGTCGGTTCGGTTTCCGCCTCCTGTTGCTGAAAGATTTGCTGCAGATTTCAGCCAACAGCCAACAGCTTTCAGCTAGCAGCTCCCAACTCTGCAGCTACTGCAGAATCGGCCCTAATTAGACTGCTCCAATTGCAATTGGCCGCCATTAGCGTCAAGAGCCGGCAAAAAGTGGCCAACTGATTTGCATGCCAGCGGAGCGTGAAGCCTGCAGCTGAAACCGATTCCAGCGGCAATATCAGCGCCAGCCACTGGCAGGCCAACAGCCACTTGCAACAGAGATTACACAAAGAAAAATTATATTTCCATGGGATATTGAGTTATTTATATGATTTTAAATTATAAATTATATTCTCCGTTTTTTAGTTTTATTTACAGTTTCTAAATTTTTTTTATCGATTTTTTTTTTTTTAAATTTAATTTCTCGTTTTTAACATAAATGTAATATTAAGGGAACTTTTTTAATTTTATTTAAGTTTCAATGAATACTCAATTATCAAGTATCTATAAATAATAATACAAAAATTCGGATCTCCTATCAATTGCAAGAAAATAAAATATTTTTAGAATATTTCTAGGAAAAAAATAAATAAATTCCTGTAAAAGTTCTACATTCATTATCTAAATATAAAATATTCGAGCTATTTTAAGGAGAATCCACGCCACTGATAGTTTAATTCTAAGTTTTAAATGTTAATTTTTTAAAATTATATTTTACTTAACAAATTCTGAAATCAATTTTTTTTTAATGGAGTTTATAAAATAACTAAAAAATATTTTGGAAACGCTTCTATGAAGATTAAATTACCAAAACATTTTGGTTTTTAAAAGCAACAGAAAAAATCTATTACCTAAGGCTAATATGACTAAAAATTACAACGAGTAATTATTCTACTTGTTTATTTCTTTTTACAGCAGTCAAGGGGATCATAGCTTTAATATAAATAATTCAACAACCCAAGCTATATATTTTTTCTGTGTGTAACCAGCATAAGCCAGCAGCAACAGGCGGCGGCATCGTTTTGTCTTAGTTTTGTTAGTTTGCGGCCGCACAGCTGCGGTTGATGAAAAGCCCCCAAAATTACAAGTATTACACAAATTCAAAACAGAAAAACCAAGCAAAAAATACAGAAAATAATGCAGCGAAAAAAATACAGAAAATCGTATGGGGATCGAAATAGAAACAACATGAAAGTCTGCCTACCTGGACAAACCCTCCGCACCAATGGCAAGTGGTCGTGTCTGTGAAAGTGGAATCGAAATTGGAATTGAAATAGTCGATAGCTTTTTTCTCTTTTTTTTCGGTTAGTCAATGTTGTGCAAACACATATGATTAACGGAATAATCAGTGAGATATTTGTATGGTATCCGGCACTTACCCGCTCCGTTTGGGTGGCCATGCTGATGAGCTCCTTGCCGGGCGGCTCGCTGGAGGTGCCATTGGCCAGCGCCTTTTGCCGCTTCTCCGCCTCCAGTTGCTCGATGAGATCGCGCTGCAGGCGGATGGTGCGATCACGATCGTCCACTTGACCCTGTCGGAGGAGGATGGGGGGAGTTGGAGGAGTGGGATTGAAGAGCAGAGATCAGTAAATGTCAGTTCACTCTTGTGGAGCGAGGCATGAAAGGTCACTAGTAGTTATATCTAAGCCAGAGAGTGTGAAAATCATATCTATACAGTATGGATCTAGACTAGGGCTATCTTGGCTTAGTTTTTCATACATTTTTTTAAGACAGTCATGCTTTGATTAATTCTGATCTTTTAACTCCAATTTTTAACTTAATCAAAGCATTTTTTTGTACACAACAGCTAATGATATAACGTATTTATATATATTTATGTAAAGTGTGTAGAGAGGTTGGATTTGTGTATAAAAATGCAAAATTAACTTGAATCATATCACACTTTAAAACAAAACGAAGGCCAAAAGTATGTAATAAACAAAGTACATGTTGTTTCCAAAGAAGATTTACATTAAGCGTAGATATAGTATTCGCCTTGATTGGATATTTGATATTTTACATGCTTCACGGATATTTTATATATAGAATCCGTGTATCTAACCAACATTTAAGAACAACAGCGAGAGTAAAAATGCATTAGGAAAGTCTTGTCCTGCTTCGAATCCGAAATATATCGGTTTGTGACCCAGTTCTTTTTTTGGTTCTCCCGGCTTAACGAGCAAACGAAATGCAAAAAACGTGCAAATACCTGAAGGTAAACCACCTGTCTACGTAGATCCGTTAGCTCCTGCAGCGGATCCTCCGTCGTGGACGAGGTCAGGCTGGCCAGATCGATGTCATTCAGCTGCTTGCTATCCAAACCGCAGGCGGCGAACAGCTGGACGTTGTCGTTCTCGAAAGGATTGAGCGTTTCCGTCTAAGAAAAAGTAATAATGAAAGCCAATAGGTTACTTTCCATTCATTTTGGCACAAAAAAGCCACCAAGATGCCCCTGGGCAGGTGAAAATAAACAGAAATAAAAAACCAAAGGCGACGTACCGGCTTCAAATCATAATCTGGCTCCTAGGAGTTGTGCGAGTGAATGGTGAGTGTGTTTGTGTGTGTATGATGGGTGTGTCATGGAAATGTAAGGAAAGAAAAGTGCATTTTGAGAGCTACAATTATGAGGATACTAAAAAATAATCACTGCTTAATTACAACTTAATTAGTTAATAAAGTCTACAAGTAATTTCGTATGTTTAATGCCTGGACACTCACCTCCTGGAGTATGCGACGCAGTCGCAGCAGCTGCTTCTTGAACTGCAACACATCCTGGAGCATGGCATTGCGGAAGGACTTGTCATACAACACCAGGTCGTCCGACGAGCTGTGCAGCTCGCCACCGCACCTATGGTTAGATCCTGAGGCGCCAGCTCCTGCCAGTCCCAGGTGCTGCTGCTGCAGGTGACGCTGGCGCGGCAGACTGGCCGTGGACGAGGCGGTGGAGGCCCGTGAGTTGGCCGTGCTCCTCTTGCGGACAGCAGCGGCCGCCGAAGCTCCGCCGCTGTGTGTGGATCTCAAACTGTTGTCCGAGTCGTTC
Organism: Drosophila trapezifrons; assembly: GCA_018874455.1. NCBI lineage: Eukaryota > Metazoa > Arthropoda > Insecta > Diptera > Drosophilidae > Drosophila > Drosophila trapezifrons. The sequence continues at coordinate 211 of JAEIIF010057254.1, read as the reverse complement.
CCGGTGAGCTGTTGGTCCTGGAGACGCGACCGGTTCAGCAATCTGGTGGCACGGGCGGGCAGTTGGGCGCTGAAAAGAAACAAGAATAATGTTGATTTAATTAATTCAATTAATATTAAAATTTATAAATAAATTAGGTAAATTTCTATGTCAGTGCCTGTGATATGTTTCCCTGGCCTGGGGCGCACTGCTGGCCAGATAGTAGTGCAGA
>JAEIIF010057210.1:0-14588 GCA_018874455.1 Drosophila trapezifrons | reverse complement strand
TACAGGAGTTTGTTTAGGATTATTTAAGGCACCATTTGCATCGAGCTTGGCTCTTTAAAATTGAAGAGTCTTTTGGGGTTTTTATGTTAAAATATTGTAGGTAAGTTACTCAGGGGATAAGAGTTTGTTTGGGTTAAATTAGAGCATAGTTGGAATGGTTACTGCATTAATAGCAATTTTTAATTAGATAATAAACGCAGACAACTTTAATATAAAAGCTACAATTTTAAATTAGCATCATTCTGAGATGTAACTTAACTACAAACTTATTTTTTCTGATTCATCAGGTTGAAGTTTGTAAAAAATAAAAAAAGACATTAACTCCGCTAGGAAAAGTTCTCTTCTGGGGATCATATTTCACTCCATCAACTGTCTTTGCCATTATTTTCCATCATCAAGTTTAATTTAATTTCACACCACGCTGTCCGTCAGCGTCAAACGTCGAAAAGTAGTTTTTGGCCCAGGATTAAAGAGCTTAAATCCTTTTTGTATCTCTTGTGACCAACCCAGTCCCGCCGCCGCCCGCCGCCGCCCGCCTCTCGCCAGCTGTCAACAGTTTGCAAAAATGGCGCTCAATTCGTGCATGGAAAACGAATGAAAGAAAATACAAATTGCAAATAAAAAGAGAAAACAAAAAAATGTATATGAAAACTTTGGCAAGTGTTTCGGCAATTTTAATAACCTTTTTGTGTAGGCACGAACTCACAGAAAAAAGTTCAAAGCTGTCAGCAATTTTCGTCTGGCGGCGAATAAATCGCTATATGCTATGCACAAATCTATATGTATATTCAATTTCCCATTTATATTTACTTTGCCATAATGTAATTTGACGCCAAGCGGCGGCAATTGATAGCAGATACCAGGGACTGCCCACCAGGATCCAGGATCCAGGATAAGGGGGTTTTTGGGGCTTTTGGCATTGGGTTTTGGGTTTTTGGATCGGGTAACCGGAGACAGGCGACAGCCGACAGGACATTCAATGTTGGCTTCTGCGGTCTGCTCGTTTTTCTGGCACGTTGACGCCTCTGACCAGGACATCAGCTATATTCGGTCTACCAGCGATGCTGCATAGAGAGGAAAACTTAACTTATTTTTATAATTTTCATTACTTAATATTATTCAAACTTAAACATTTAAAAATTAATAAATTTATTTGCTTTAATGGTTTTTATAATTTTGATTAAGAGAATATGTATATTCCTGAAAAGTACTTTTTAATGAGGTCTTAAAATTTCTCTATCGCACTTTAATAATATTCTAATACTAATTTTAAAAAAGTACGCTAATCAAGACGAAAAATAATGATTTAGAACTTCAATTAGAAATTCCATTTAGTCACTTAATTCGAAATGATTTTTTTAAACATTGTCTGGGAAGAAACATTTTCATAATAATATAATTTGTTTAATGAAAAAACTAATACTTATTTCTCTCTCTGCAGGATGTGTCGTGAGTGCGGGTGTGAATGTGATTCGATGTCCCTCCCTCCGATATACCCTTAGGCTGTCCTGTGCGTCCTTTCGATGCGTTGCGGCCACAGAATGTCATGCACCTGTCAACTGGCCCGTAATAAGATGCCAAAACAGTTATGCGGTTATCCTCGGCCAAGGATAACACGTGAAGGGACACACATCCGCAGCCACGCAGCAACAGCAGCCGTCCGGAAGTGCGTCAGAGTAAGCTTTGGGACTTGTTGGGATAAGCCGTAAGAGGTTTAAGGATTTATCCTTCGATCACTGGCGTTCGAAGGGGAAGCTAACAACTGATTTGGGGACTTACTTCTTTAGAAACTTGAGTAATTTTTATTGAAGAGAGTAGATTATTCTGTGTTGAAATATAAAAGGTTTCTTAACCAATGCCCAGAGGTGTTTAAATTCACAATAATTAAACTTTTAAGCTTGCCAAGCTGTATAAACTTTAGCCAACGCCCAAGTCCTCTTCATCTTATCTTGAAATTATGCCAACTTGTAATTTTATTGTAGAAATTTTGCAATTTCTTTCATTTCGTTAAGTAAACTTCATCCTTCACACCCTCGTCCAGTCGCGTTCCCTTTTCCATCTACAATATAAATGAGATTTTTTAATCTAGCCGTCCTGTAATTTTTCGCACTCTTCAGCAACTATTTTTCTTCCATTTTGCTCAAGTTTTGCGCCTTCTGCCCCATCATCGTCCGCGTCAGAGCCGGTCGTCATCGTCAGCTTCAGCTTGGACACTTCAAAAAATATGGCAAGCTCATAATTTTAATCCAGCTTTCAGTCGCACGCACAATGTGGCAAATTAGCAACAATATTTAAAACTAACTGCCGGGCTTTGCCACTTTCCCTTCGCTTGCCATTTCTGCTTGCCTTGCCAATTATTTAAAGCGCAAACTTTCGCCATTTGCAACAAGACAAAGATGGCCAAGTGGGTGAGAGAGGGAGTGTGCAAACTTTATGGCCAAAACATTTCAACTTTACCAAGAACCAAAAATGTCGCACCGAAAAACACCCGACAGGAATTTTTGGGGCCAGGCGGGGCGAGGCCCGGCGAGGGTGAAACAATAATAGCTGAAATTTTTCACACATTTTTCTGGGTCAACCATAAAATGTGGATTTTAATTTTCAATTTGCTTGGCTGACAATTTTTAATTAAAAGCGTGAGCAAAATAAACATTAATTTTTATTACCGACCCTCTGTCTCACTCTACCCTTGGTGGTGGCTTATCATAAGCATTCCTATGGTAATAACATCATTATCAACTGCTTGCCGCACTTTGGGCCAAGTCCATCCTGGCCATTTGCGTTGACAAAGTCCTCGTCGTGGCTTTTAACGCCTTTTTGCCTGCCCGCCATTTGGCTTTCCGCTTTTCGCTCTCTGCCTGGCTCCTGATTCCTGGATCCTTTCGCTGCCTAATGTACAAGCGTCTTATCCTTATTACCATCTCATCTTCATTTCTGCCCGTTCAGCGTCCGGAACGTCCTGGCAAATCCTGGCATCAAATTTATACGGAACTGCGAACGCAAAAACCACGAAACGAAACGCTGAGCTCTTTGTATTCTTTTTTTTTTTGTTTTTGTTTTCGGCTTCGAGCTTAGCATTTGTTGCTGTCGCTGTGCTTATTGTGGGTTTTTCATATTACCGGAAATTGTGGTCACCGGAAGCGGGATTATGTTTTCAAGTTTGTACCGGAACTCTGGCGCTTGACGGCGAACGGTTATTGTCGCAACACGAATCTGGGTTAGCCCCGCCTGGGGTTCATTTTCGGTTGAGTTAGGTCAGTTGGCGATTCTGATTTGCGATGCGTATTAATTCGCTGAACTCTGTGTGTATTAAACGTGGATTTTGGGGGTATTTCAGGGGGCTTTAATGGGGGCAAAGTTGTTGGAGGTTATCTAGTTGTTGGTTTTATTGCAGGAGCCTTGGGTATAGTTGGTATTTTAATAAGAAAAGTAGGAAAAGAATTAAATATAATATTTTCCCAACTAATATTAAATATTTACTGGAATTAAGGATATTTTGGAGCCTGATGTACCAAGTATTCACACAGAAAAAGGTCCCAAAAAGAGGCTTGTAAATTAGATCCAGGCTGGTAAATATTTAATCTAAAATTTAGCGAAACCTCACCAAGTTATTGTATTGTTAGCACATCCTTTGGTCTCCCCACTCCCAATTATTCCAGTCATCAATTAATTTCACGCCGTTCGCCGAAAATTCCGCCCATTATCCATTCCGGGGCATTATTCATGTCAAAGTCAGGCAAACAGGCTGGCAGGCAGTTTGAACATTTCTGCGATTTACGTGGCATAACTTTTATTGGCTTGCGGCGCCTCTCTGTTGTTCCGTTGTCCTGTTGTCACCAGGATGCCTCAACGCTCAGCGCTCGGCGATTCTGCGAAATTCCCGGGCTGGGGCAGCTGGTGTCCTGGCCCCGCTGGGACTTTCGTAGTCAATGGCACCGCCGCCTCGAACTTGGTCCTGGCCGTCATTTTGTGCACTTAAAGTAATTAAGCGAATTACTTCAAAAGTCGCCAAGTTTTCTAATTATATCGAATAAATTTGTTTAATAGTATTCCTTGGGGTAAAAGTTCTCACAGCCGGCTGTCTTTCATTTTCCGCCCGGCTCCCTTGCGGAGCTGAAAAACCAATTTGCACACCATTCAAATTTCTGTTGATTTTTTCGATTTTCCGTTTCAGTTTTTTGTTTTCTGTGATTTTGGCGCCACCGCTGATTGTTTACTCTAGTGGAAATGTTAATTTCTGGACTTTTGACTGAGGCTCAGCGCTGATTTTCACTGATTTGAATGATTTTGGTTCGCTGGGGATGTGCCCTCTCCGTTCCTCGGTTCGTTTGGGTCCCTTTTATTATTTGGGCCTTTTTGTTTCTTTTGATTATTTTGCCTCACTTGCTTATTTCAATTTCCGCTTCGGTTCGTCTTTTTACATTCGCCTTTTGTTGCTATTCCCGTCGATTGGCCTGCTCATTTGGAAATTGAAGGGCTTTTTTGCTTGCATTTTTAGAGAGTATCTTTTTATTGGGGGAAGGGTCTGGAAAAAAGCTTTAAATAATTTAGATTGCTATGGGTTTGCTGTAATTTAATTCTTTTTTTTTTGTATTTGTTAATTGGAAAATATTTAATTACTTTAAAAGCATTGTACATTGAAGAAAATGTTTTTTAGTGAAGTTGTATTATTCCTAAAAGACGTTCTTTAGGTGTAAAACTTTCAGAAGATTTTAAAGTGCATAATAAAAGGTTAGAACATAAATTTAAAAAATCCAAAAAAGCCTAAATTTACCTTAGAACTCAACAGTCTAGCTGCAACCTGAAAGTAAACCCTCTGAATGTATAACTCGGTCAGAATTCGATACTGAGGTGGTTTTCTTATTCCCAAAGCCTCAATCAGTACTCCCACACCTTCTGCTGTATTATTGTATTATTTACTCCCCTCTCTGACTTTAATTCCATTAACGAGAACTCTGAGAACTGCCAACTTTAATCAAGAACACGAGTTGGTCTAGTAACTTTATCTGTCCCATGATCTGCTGTACACACTTATGCCGCAATCCAATCTATATCAAAAGCAAATAAACACGCGCCTCTCGAAATCATAACCTACCCCTCTTAACACCCCGGTGCCCCCTTAACCCTGCTGCACAAGCAGCACAACAATTGCAAGTTCGCTGAGTGTGTCTGACCCAATTCAAGTTGTGCTGCCGTAGTGTAACTATATATCCGTAAGTCAACTAACCGGCGAGGAGGCACCGGCAACAGTAAGAGCGCCCCCACCTTGTTAGGTCTTAATGAAGCAACGCACGTAAACAATAAGCAAACTTTGAAGCGAAAATTTTGCGCAAATAACGTTGCCAGTTGCCAGTCGGCAGGAGGGGATGGGGGACGAGCAGAAAAAACCACGGACAGATACGGATACGGATACGTGCGGCGTGAGGCAGGAAGGTCGTGGGTCCGGGTCCGGGCACGGGAACGGATCGCGGGTCTTAACCCTCCTTGGTCGCGAGGGGTTGGCAAAAGTTTCGCTGCTGTAACAAGTTGTTGGGAATTAGTTGCGAAAAGTGTGGCAACGCCGCCGCGCCACTCCGCTCAGCTCAGCTCATTAATTTTAAGGCACCGAAAACGGAAGCGTGCAGCCAACTTCCGGATACGGATGCCGTAGTCGCACTCGCAGTAGCACTCGACCACGGGCCGGAGACCCGGAGCCGGAGACAGCAGAACGGCCGTGTCAGGGACTCTGGCTCTCGGCATTCGTTTGTTTATTAAATAAACTTTATTTACAGAGAAAGAAACTTGACATTATCCAGGCGGATATCTTGATGTAGTTTCTGGGAATTCTGCAACCTTTTTTAGGTTTTTGTTAGCTTTACTTTCTAAGGATTTTCTTTTCTGTGGAAGCTAAATTAAATTTTTTTCGAGGAAGCATTATTTGAAATAATTTTTTGATAAACCGGAACGATTCCTTTTCCTTACAGTAAATACCAAAAAATATATTAGAAGAAAGGTAATGTAAATGTAAAGGAAAATGTATGTTTTTAAGACCTTTCCCACCAGATTCTTAATATTATTATTAAATATAACGAGGTTCCTGGATTAAAGTAATGTAAATATCGCATTTTCATGAGTTTTTGTTTAATTTGTATACAGATATTAGTATAAATTTTATATCCAGAATTAAAGCAGGTTTAGAAGAAGTTTTAAAGCATGTTTATGTTTCTAGTGTTCCTAAACTTAACTTAATAATCAATCATTGGCCATTTTATGACCCATTTTGTTGCTATTTTTATCAGTGCAGACTTGTATGTCTGACTGCCACTCTTGAGTTATGGCAAAAAAATTTGTTTTCGGCCTTTTTGTTTCGCTGGCTCTCTTAATAAGCAAGCGAAAACTTTTGAAGTGCGCGAAATATGCGCAAATGGCACGCGAGGGGCGGTTGGTGGGCTGATTATGGGGGGGTATTTCGGGGGGTGGTGGTGGTGTGGCAGATCTATGTGGGGCAACAGCTGATGCTGCCACAACCACATTTTGGACTGATGGTGCAACGACGCCCGAACAATGAATAGGAAATTAATGTAGGTCGGAATGGCAGGGAATGCTCTTGAAATAGATTAATTAGTTAATTGGGTTGGAGAACTCAAAGCGAAGAAGGGGTGGTGGGATCAGCAGGGTGAGAGAGAGAGAGAGTCCTTCAAGAATTTTCAAAAATGTTGGGCTGTCATAGACATGATGAATGGAAAGCCAGTCCAACTTTTCATTTATTTGGGAGATAAAGCTCAAAGCAGCTGAATAAAGTTGCCAGGCTTGAGGCTTAGAGAATAGGCTTGGTTAAATATTAAAAGATTATTAGTTGTGTTTCTAAGATCTCTATTTTTACAAATTTCTATGTATATATATTACTTAATAATAACTAGTACATAAATCAACACCTTAGATGACTCCCTGAAACTCTAGTGTTTTCTTTCTTGAAGATCTACACTTTCCAGTTGAATTCCTTGGTCGTTTGCTAAGATTCCTGACTTCATCCTTTGCCAAAAAAAAAAGGAATCACCAGTGTTCATTTGTGTGGCGTCTCTCCTCTGTTTTGCATAAACTACAGCAGCAATGCCCCGAGCATATTTCAACTGCAAATCCTTTTAAAACTGCTCCGTGATACAGGGCCCTTTGTTTTGCAGCAGGATGCAGGACTTGCAGCAGGATTCGGGAGGGGAATGGGGAGCGTGGAGAAAGGCCTCTATATTTGTTTTCTTCTTCCTCGTTCCTGCTGTTGTTGTTGGCCAGAAAAGGGAAATATGTAGCTCGGCACAAAAATGTGCACTTGTTTGTTTTGTTTGTCAACAGAGTCCTGTTGGCAGTCCTCTTTTGCGGTCCTGTGGCCTGATGTCTGCAATGCCTGCATATGTTGTCAGCGCTAATCAAGCGCACATATGATAAACAGACTTGCCCATACATAAGCAGACCATATCTCCTAGATGCACTGCAAAAAAAAGGGAGTAGGGAGTGCTAATATTTCAGATATTTAAGTTTTATAAGAACCTTGAAGCCCTTTATGAAAAATGTATTCAAAGTTTTCAGTTCAATTTATTTTGTAACTCGGTTTTAGTTAATTTAAATAAATATGTATGTATTTAAGAATCTGCTTAAAAATATATTACAAAGCTAATTTATTCTGAGTGTTTAAATCCTCTTAAGACTATTTTCAATTATAAAGATTCAATTAGAACCTTATTTTATATGGAAATCTAATTTGTAATATCTAGAACTTCTTTTCTAAATATATTCTAACACTAATCACCCAAAAATCAGCAAATTCACACATATTTTTACAGTGCACACACCACCACAAAGAAGGACACGTAACACTAGAAAAATAACAGCAAGAAGGACAACAACTGCAGCAGGACTTATGCAATTGTATTTGTTTACCCGGACGGCTTAGCACTGAGTTCTTCGCTCCTCCACCTTCTCCGTCTTTCACATTGTTTGCATTTCTTTCACTTCTCGTCCTGTATATCCTTTGTGACGGGTCCTTTGGCAGCGCTCAAAACTTTCTGCGCAATTTCACAGGCATTTACCATATGCAGCTCACAGCTCACAAAGGTAACGCACAAAGGTGCTTTTATGCCTTTTGATTGATTTATGTTAATCTTGGGTAATTATGGCCATCACGCAGGCGATGGCAATCGCATTGCGTGTGTGTGTGTATAGGGGTTGGGGTTCGGAGTCGGTCGGTTGGCATCCTTAAAGGTCCTTCCGATTGCTAATTGCATCTGGCCATTAAATGCATAATTTGCCATTGATGGCATGAATACACGGCGCATCGCAAATCACTTTTGCATGTTACGTGTGGCCTGCATTGGGATCTGAATCGATTTGAATATTGAAAGGGAACTGGGATCTCGTTGTTTATTCAGAGGCTATTTCGAATTCAAACATATCTGCCTGAGTTAAACAGGATATTAATGAGCCTGGCGGGGGGCTGTGTTTACCTGAGGAACATAAACCTAAGCAGATATTAGAAGCATCTTAATTAGATCAAAGCAAGTCAAATATTTGGTGCTTAACAGAAACATAATTGTATTAAGTGGTTATGCATAGAACTTATAGGCGTAGTTTAGTTTAAAAGTACTTATTAAAAATTGTAGTTTTCTATGATTTAAATCACAAATTTAGTAAGTTTATTTAAGCTTGCAGAAACAGCTAAAGAATCTCCTTTGCTAGACATTTTCAGATGCATTTAGATCCCGACCTGCACTTAAACCAACGCCTTTTAGAGCCCAAGAAAAAATATAAGAAATACGAGGAAAGGAAGTTTCTGTGGGAGGTGGGAGAGCATCTTTTTGCGGTGCTTTCGACGTCTAAACTACTAACTAAAGTAACATTTTATTATGTCACTATGTCACACACTCGCACACTCGTACACTCGCACACCCGCACCGATACACACACACACGAGCGCAGCCCTGACATGTTGACATGTTAAAGAGCATGTAAGTGAAGTGTGATGGAAGCTGCAAGATAAGACGAAGGCGGAACGAGTCCTGCTCAAAGGACAGCAGCAGCAGCAGCCAGAGATAGCTTCCTCTTCCGCCGACCCGCCTGCCAGCCTGTCTGTTCTATGGTTTACTTTTAGTTAGTTAGTGAAAAGAATACAAGTTTTTTCCTACCTTTTTTCGGGGCGCCGACGTGAGCAGCCGAGGTATTTTTATGATGGAATTTTTAATGAATTTACTTTTAGTCGGGTGTCACAGAGCATCTGCATGTCCTTCTATATATTTTGTAAAGGCAGGCAGCAGAGTGCAAAATGCAGGATATTTCATATACATCTAGTGTGTGTGTGTTTGCAAGAAATCATATTAAAATCTCCTGCCTGTCTGTGAGGTTTTCATCCTTCGCTGCACACAAATGAAAGAGGTGCAAACTTGTTTATCAAACTCATCTTCTGTTTCGCCGGGAAAAGCGTTGGGGAAAATCCGAGGGTTAGGGCTGGGCTCTCCATCTCGGCAGATTGAATGCGACAAGTCAAGTGATGCGAATTTAATTTGCATTGCCATCAAAATTGGATTACAAAACGGAGAAATGCGAACAAATGTTATCGCAGGCACAAAGGGGAATTTTATCAAATCAAATTGTGTGTGTTCACTTCTCTTTTCTTTATTTTTTCCTTACCAATTTACAAAGGAATTCAATTGAATTATTTTGAACGTTTTAAAAGTTTATTTTCCTCCAGGCATAAATGGTTGTTGGTAAAATAACAATAAATGCATGGAAATATCTGTGATGCAACTCAGGTGATTGTTGGGAAAAAATACTTCAATCAACTTGCATTTTGTCGTTTTATTGTTTTGGTAAAAGAAAAAAAGGTTTGCTAAATCAATACAACTCGGTTTTTGTTCTTCAAAATGTTGGTCAGAGGAATTAAATATGTTTTTATTAACAAAGAAGAGAATAATGTTTGAAAATTACATTAAAAACATTGAAATAATATTTATTTGAAGGTGAATAAATAAAAACAGTTAATGCTGATAGTATATGAATAGTTAATGCTGAGTTCTTAACTTCTTAGATACATTTTACGTTTCCCTTATTAAAATTGGAATACAAAATGAAGAATGAAATATTTTAGAGCTTTATAATGATCCTTTAATAATATATAGGTAGTTAAATTTTGTATAATAAAATCTGTTCTTTAAATATCACACTAAAGACCTTAAGAATAATATATAAAACCTTCTTTTGTTTCCCTTAATAACTTTTTATATTTGGGCCTTAATACAGCTTGAACCTTTAATAATAATAATAAGACTCTTGCCAAGTATCTTTCCTAAGTCTCAAAGAAACTTATGAATATCCCAAGAAGGAGATAATTTCCCTATGATAATTCTTCTACGTATTTTTTCTTGGAACCTCATTTAGGAAGTCCTTCTCAATGCCAAAATTATCCCTCCTCGAAACACGCATTGATTAAAATCGCTGTAGTTCGCCGCTTAAACTTATGCTCAAGTTCAAAATTGGTCGAAAGCTAATTAACGATAAGCTTGCCGCTCGCCAAAGTGCAGGGGATTCACAGCGACGAAGTTTTCGGCGGCTGGGAAAAGTTTTAATGCATTTATCGAGTGACTTTGGGCTCGAGCTAAGTGCTTATTATCGGGCATCTATTTCAATTTCCCGCGGCAATTACAAGGCGTACTTTTCCTGGTACCAGGAACAGGGAAAGCCACGCCGAGTGTGTGTGTGACCTTTCTTTGGGAGCAGTTCAAAGGCGACTGCCGGCGACTGCTCACTTTCGTCACTATGCTCCGGAAAATGAGAGCGAGATTACAGAGAGAGAGCAAGGGAAATTCGTGAGTGCGCACAAGCCGAGAGGAAAACCGCCAAGTGAGAGAATTTCCCCTTGAGTGCTACGGCCAAACTGGTTTCCGAGTGAATCGCCGAGTGAGTTTCGGGGCTGCATTTGATCCACTTTCTGAGCAGAATATTTTTGGCACGTTTTTGTGTCGTCCGAGGAGCCCTTTGTGCATCCGAGTTCTTGCCTCTGCCGGCTTATGGTCAGCATGCGCTCAAATGAAGCGTGCTGTGGCCAGGATCCTTCCTCTTCCTCTCCCTCTCTCCCTGTCCTGTTGCTTGGGTTTTTTTGGGAAAGCAGAGCAGGAAGCATTGCGGCATCCTGACGCTCGAGGGACTCATAATGGCCGAGATTTGGAGTTCTAGTTACAGTTTTTGCTTTAAAACTGGGCTAAAACATGAGATATTGGCTGTGTTTAAAGGGGTACAATGTGGCCAAAATGTTGGGCATTTAAACTAGATATATTTGCTTCATTTTAAGTTTTAAATTGTGGCAAAAACCCGAACATATTTCTCATTAATTTATCACGCCGCAGGAAAACTTTGCCACAACCATAATTCTTTCGTGAACTCGCAGCTTATCAAGTGGCACATATAACCCCGGTTTTTGGCTTTCATTAAAATCAGCAGAGACTGAAACTTTGGGGAAAAGCGCTAAGAAAAACTTTAAACAACGAACGTGACCGAGGTGAGGAGTCGAGGTCCCCTTCCGCACTCTCTCTCTATGCTTTTTTTTTTGCCAAACTGGGTCAGGCAAGGACTGAAAGGACGCGAAACATTTAAAAACATAAAAGACATGCCAGAAATTGCATGCTTCTTTAACTCGCAACTTGACTTGATTCCTCCGAGTGGCTCGCCCCCGAATCACTCACTCACTCACACTCACTCAGTTCAGAGAGAGAGAGGCCGACTTGAGTGTTGCGCTGAAATATCCCCGAGACCGAGTCAGAGTCTCTCGCTGCTCAGAGAAGCGACATAGGCATTTGAGTCTGACGGCGAGAGTTAGTCAGCCAACAGCCGCTCCAGCGAACGGACGGGAAATCCCCCAAAAAGAAAATCGTGAAAAATCGAAATCGAGTCGAAGTCGAGAGCCCATGACTTATATATAGAGAAGTGCGATTTGTTTACGTGTCGTCGTGCGGCGGTAGTGTGTGTGCCAGTCGCCAGATAAATATATATTCCAAACCCAAATAAAGTAAAAAAAAAATAAAATCACAATGATCAGCACCACGGATTACCCAGCTGTGGAGACCACGACCACGGCCGAGGAGCTGTACGCGGAGTTCATAGCGGCCCCGGCCAGCAGCATGAGCCCCGCGGCCATTGCCGAGCACCTGCAGCAGAACCAGATCACCTTCGAGATCCCCAGTGCCCACGACCTGCGCCACATCGACGCCCTCAACTCGTTCAATGCCCTGCTCCAGCGGATTGGCAATGCGGCGGTCAACTATGACCCCGCTCCGCCCAGCGGCTGGTCGCCGGACGGCAGCATCAGCACCGAGCAGCTGTCCAAGTCCGTGGTCCTGGACCTGGCCGACCTGCGGGACAGATCCGAGGACTCTACGGAATCGAGCTGGTTCGGTCAGGTCTTCGGCGAGGCGGACATGCATGTGATCATCAACTATCTGTGGATCGGAGTGGTCAGCTCGCTGGTCGTCCTGTCTCTGGTCTTCATCCTGTTCAGCTGCTACTTCTACAGGAAGTTTCGCACTTGGAAGAAATGCAGTAAGTATCTTAAATCCCATACATCTGGCTTTTATGTCCCCCCCCCCAAAAAAAACCTTAATCAAAAGCCTTATCTACGTGTAAATATAGCCCATGTAAATATATATCTTATCTGCGCTCCCCGAACCTGTTGCACCTATCAACAGTTCCCTGAGCCGATACCCCAAAATAAATCATATGTTTAGGCACTTTACACGTAATTACGAGCACCCAATCTGAACAGAACCGAAAAAACTCAACCTATATCCGAGATCTGAACTAAATTGAATGGAATATATGGAGGAGAGAAGAGAGGAGACCAGAAGGGCTTTGGCCAGAACAACCTACACGACTAACAAGTCTCCGACTCAAGTGTCAAACTTTTTGCAGACCAATTTAGCCAAATGATTTATTTAGGCCAGGCAAACTTCGGTCTTGGTCCTGCTCGCAAGAACAGGAACAGGACTCCTCTCTCGGGCCAAAAGGGCCGTGGCATTAAAGCCTGGCCAACTCAACTGTCAAACTGTCAATTTTGTGCTAACGAGCCTTAAAAACTTTGCCCTGCGATTACGACACGCGACCAGAAGGAGGGTGGCTACGGCCACACACACTATATATATATATATATACACTATCCTACGCTATGCCTAAAATATCAATTTGAGCGATATGTGCTGCCTGCTTTCGGGCGTCCAATGCGTCTAATTAGTTTCGTTAGTGTCGTGTTCAGTGCTTTTTTTTCCAGTCCCTCCTCCCGGGCGGATCTGGCCTACATAGATACCAAGTGCTCGGGACTGGGACAGGGCAGGGATGAGTTACCCAGGATATTGGGGAGCATAGTACGTGTGTCATTTATAATTAAGCAACTACTAGGCCCGAGCCGTCTCGGCTTTTGTGCATTTAATGCCAGCTACGTGGCCTCTCGCCGTGTTTACCTTATAAATACTTAACGAGGCCGAAACAGGCAGCGAGATACAAGAGTCTGCTGTCTGCTGGCCCAGTTGCCAGTTGCCGGGCTTACACTTTATTTATTAAACCGTCACACACAGACTTTGGCTGGTTATCAATTAGTGCAGCCTGCCACAGAATTTATCAGTGAGTCTCTAAATTAAAGCCAAGGCAGTAGCTGATCCTGAAGCCGAAGCCGAAACAGGCTCCAATGTTTATCATGTTGTAGGGGGTCCTGCATAATTCAGTTGCGTAAAAATGTAATTAAGCGTGGCATATTTGGCCAAGACCAGAAAAAGTTGCTCTTGGCCGGAAGCCCTTTTCAATTTTTAATGGCCCTCGCTGGCGCAGAAAAACTAGAAGCTGGCGCTCTCTCTTTTGCTTTTTTTGCTGCAAAAAATATGTTAGTTTGCTTTTTGTTTCTTGTTTCTTTTTGGCAAACACAAATTGAGTGCTGTAATTAACCAAATTGTTTTGTAGCCGGTCAGCGTTTAGTGGTATGCAGAGGGCATACATAATGGAGCCAAGGCAAAACTTTTAATGGCAGTGCATCTTGCGGGGCGAAAATTGAATAAACGCACACAAAAATCGATATCCGAGCCCCCATGGCTTAATAACACTTGAGAGCAGCTTAAATGCAATGATAATAATTTTTGAATACAAAAACTCTGCTCGGCCGAAAAGTTGTGGCTGTTAAAAAATTAACAGACATTTATGGCAACAAGAAATAAAGCAGCTCAGTGTTTTCCATTTGCCAGTTTCCCCATTCGAAAGTCCCGGCTTATTGCGATGAATTTAAATTGTTGCATACATTTGGGCGCCGCGGCAGGGACAAAACGGGGGAAGTACACAAAAGGCTGCCAGCGCAGCTGAAAAACAAAAGGAGCACCAAACGAATCGAGTGCTGCTTTTTTTTTCTCTGCCACTTACACGGTGGAAAATTATGCATTTTACTTAAATAATAAGTCAAGAAGATTAAGCATTCGAAATATTAATACAAACTAGCCATTAAATAGCTAATTAAATAAGAAAGGGTGACAAGATAAACGGGGGTGCCCCAGAAATCACTAGGGTTTTGAAATCACTTAGAAAGGTGTCTAAAATTA
>JAEIIF010057206.1:0-12472 GCA_018874455.1 Drosophila trapezifrons | reverse complement strand
GTCAGAGACCGAAACGCGTCTGGATAACCCGCTATATAACAAAGATCTGTGTGTGATCTTTGCATATAATCGACTCTTGACTTACGTATAAGAACTTAGGCCGATTACCTCGAGTAAGCTAGAACTCCTAACTAACTAAATATTAATTTAAATATTCAGTAAAGTGACTTAGACTATACAAATAACCTTAAATAAATGGGGAAAGATATTTTGTATATTCGCTGATTATGATTTAAGGTTCCGTTTAAAGAACTTCGATTTTATACATTTAATTCCATGAAATGGTTTTTGCCTTATTATTTATTAAACTTATTAAAAACTAGACAAAAAGATAATAATTAATTTAAATAAAATCGAAAAAGGTAAACGTCTTGATTCTTTTGCTAAGAAGCCAAGTAAATTAATGAAAAAATAAATATAAGAAAGAATAATATTATGTAAAAACTAGAACACATTATTAGTAATATTATTTCTTAGCTATTTTACTATTATTTATTTTTTATATATTGCCTTTCCTATTTCTTTCATTTTGGAGTTTTTGAAGCCGCCCTCTCAGTTGAGCGGAAATTTCGAACCACGAGAACTGGCTGCTTCTTGTAACTGTTTTATCTGTTTTGCATGTAGGCAGAGTGCCACGCCCCCTCTCATTAACCTGTGTGCACGTGTGTGTGTGTCTGCTGTTAAGTCCTTTTGTTTTTCAATCTGACAATCGCCAGCTTTCCTCCTGCCAGCCAGCCAGCCAGCCAGCCTCTGCCTGCAGCCAGTGTCTTCCATTGTCCCAGATATATATTGTAGATATAGTCATTGTGCTATTTTCCGCTTGATTACGGCCAAAGGATTTTTGGCACACACACGTACCCACACCTCACACCCCTGCCCCCTTCCGTGGCATTGTTCATTGGCATTTGACCGCGTGTTTGGCACTCGCAGATCCACAATGCCACAATGCCAGTGCCAGCGTAAGCGTAATCCCACCCGAAGGCTCCACCTCTCCTGCACCTTGGCAACCACTAAGTGGATACGCTTATTATCCATTGTTTGGCTCTGATGTGTGCCCAGGAAGAGTGCCCCTCTGCGTTCGTACAGCCTGACCTCGCCTGCCCACCGGAAGTCCTGTGTAATTTTATTCATAAACTCAACTAAAACACATTGCCGGCTTGGGCTTAGCCAGGGTTTTGGTAATAGTGGCGCTGAGGCTGCACTGGGAGGTTTATTATGATTTTATTTAATTTAATATCTCTCATATTTTATATATATTTTGTTAGTATTTATAATTTTTTATTACCAAAAGAAACAAGAGCAAAAGAAATACTAAGGCGACTTCTCAGTTTTCACAGTTTGCTGAGTTTTTAATATTTTCTTAAAGAACCAAAAACAATAGTATAATTTTTTTTGAAAAATTTATTATTTTGTACTAACTAGAAACTAAATTAAACTAGAAATTAAAATTAAAGGGGCTTAAAAATTAATTTTAAATGTTCTTTGTGGAAACTGTGCTTCAGTTCTATAGACCGAATAATATAAAAAACTGTAAAATAAAGCTTATGCTTGAGTTAAATGTTAGATTAATTTATTTATATTAAATCCTATCTGATAATGCATTTATTTTCCTCTCAGTGCACCTTGGGGATGGGAGGCTGATTTGTTTTCCGGCGATTATTTGCTGCTGGCAGTTGGCAAGGCACCAAAAAACACGCAGCAGGCGGCTGGCTGGTTGGCTTTTGTGTCAATGAATACAATAACCAAATTAAACAGCCGAAACGAATAACCAAGGTGATGCAGCACCAGGCAGGTCCCCAGGACCATAGAGTAAATCTCCAGCCTGCGGGCGGACAGGGGAATCCCCTTCGAAGGGGTTGAGACCCGAGTCTGAGGCTAATTGCAGCTCACCAGCTAATAGATACTTATCTGCGGGATCATCACAATAATAATAATAATGCCTGGGAAAAAATCCGGCCAGCCATCTCTGTATTTTGATAGGCAATTTGTTTATTTGCGTTTATTCCAGCATAAATTCGAGAATAAACGCTGCGGGGACATTTCCACACACATGTTCAAGGTCCTTGTTCGAAATGGCAAACAAATAATAATGATATCGAAAACCAGGAGACTCAAGTGCCAGGCAAGGACCTTCCCACACACAATTGGATGGACCCCAGATCCGTGTCCCTTAGATACATTATCCTAACCTTTTCCTCCACTCGAGTGAGCCGCCTGCGAAAAGAAAACCCTCTCGAGTTCATCGTCTTTCCCCTCCGACTCGCTGTTAGTTTTCCCTCCCCCGCTCCTGTTTTCATTTGCTTGTTTACCTTGCTGATTTTTCCTTCCCTTTTCCTGTGGGTTTTCTCGCAAATTGCGAGCAATTTAACTGCAATTAAATTGCAATTTTACCACACACAGAGGACCGTACAGAAGGCGGTGCAAAATGCCTCACAAAGGCGTCGTTTCTCTCGATTTTTTTCACTCCTCAAGGGGCCGGCATCCATTGTGTGTTGCCTTCAAAAGAGAAAGAGGAAAATAACACTGAAAACCTTTGCATTTGCAGATTTTACAATTATTTTCGCACTAAAAAGCGAGAGGCGCCGCCCCTTGACTTTCTTTCTTTGTGCGCGGCGCATAAACAAAATGGCCGCCTTCTTATCTGGCCCATTGTGCCAGGTACTTCCCCTCCAGCTCGAACCAACTTTCCATCGCTGTGCAGCGGCGCGTGCTTTATAAATTGTATTTAAAAGATATAGCAAAGCGCAAACACAATTCCTTTGAATCGGAATGCCACAAATAATGGCTGGCCTTGCGCTGCGGGCTTTGTCCCGATCTTGGTGGCCATAAAAAGGATCCCAAGGGGTTCCGGGGATATTGAGGGCACGGCGGCGGCAGCTGCCACTTGAGGTAGGTGCTCTAATCGCGGTTTACCCTGGAATAGCAGAGTATCCTCCTTAAAACAAAAAGCTTTTGGCTTGTTTGTCTGTAAATCCTCTTCAGCTTATCTTTAAGGTTTTTAAACACTAAAATAATAACTTAATCCGGGAAAATATTAAGGAAAACCCCAAAGTTAAAAGTTCCCAAGGTAGCTTCAAAATCTCTCCGAAATCGAAGGCCTGTACTCCCTGGATTAATCCTTTTTTAATTACTGAATAATCGAAGCCTCTACGTGCCCAAACTGCCTAATTTTTGGCCAGAATATAGTTATTATGCATAGGAGCTGAGTATAAATATTAATTACAGGTCGCAGGACATCTTACAAAAGTTATCCTTGCTCTGCTGCCTTGCTGCCATGGCCATGTGTTGAATATTTAATTTAATTTAATTAAATTCGCTGTGAAAATAGCTTTGCGAGGCGGCAACAACAACAAGTGCCGCCGCGTAATGAGATAAATTTGCATAAAAATGTCTTGACTTGTCTCCTTTCTCTGCCTGCCTGCATATATCCTTGTAACCGAAAGGAATCGTGGTCCTGCGACCGGGGAAGGTGGCAGGCGAGGCGCGGCGCGGCGCTAATCCTTTACAGATGAAAATGCTGGCATATGCCAATGCCAATGCCAGAGAATCAGATGCTAAATTAAATTTTAAATAACTCTCCAGCAGCGGCGCTCGAAGAGGATAACAATATTTTCAAATGTTTAAAAATTTCGCTACTTATTGAGGCAGAGAAAAGGAAACAAGCGGGGAGCACGTGCCGCTCATAAAGGCTGGCGAAGGTCCCTTTGTCCTCGCCGCTGCCTCTAATCCTGATTCCGTCGGCTTAATGTCACCAAAACATATTTCACTTTCACGCAAATCGAAAACAAATTCAACCCGCCGCTAGATACAAAAAAACTGTTTGTCTGTTGTATACACATTATCCTTTTCCTCCTCCTCGTTATCCTGTTATCCTGGACTCAAGTGTGCGTCAAGTCATTGTGCCGCGTCCTGTCCGGCGGTCAGTTTCGGCTCGTTATTTCGCCAGCCTGCAACTTATCTGAAGTGGCATGTTGCCATATAGCCAGCCGATGCATGAATTATGCGTTTTGGCTGTTTTTGATCATTTTTTTTTCACTCTCTAGGACCAAAAAAAAGGAGAAAATAAAAGATTATCTGTCAAAACTGTGCAACTTTGTGTGGGTACAGTGAGGCAAATATTAGTTATATTTCAAATGTAATAAGAGCATTTTGCACAATAAAACCTTGCCAATATCTTTAAATAAATAAATAAAACTAATATAATTTGTTATTTATCTCTACCCAAAATGTGCCGCTAGAATTAATTCCTTCAATGTTTACATCGCCTCTCCTTAGCCTTCCCTTAACTCCCATTAGCTTATATAATTCCAAACAAAAAAGAAACCCTCAAGGACCTAAAAAATGACAACCACTGTGCCGGGACGAGTGTCCTGGCGCTTGGTCGCACCCCTTTTACCCTAATAAACTTAACAATAACGGCTTTTGATCACCCCAAACCCCGGCGATTGTCATAAATAATTCTAATAATAAATTAAATGCATCCGCAACTCCAGAGCCCGGGTCAGTGATGAGTGAGTGAGTGAGTTCCATGGGCGATTTGCACCCCCATTTGTCTTGCCAGGATCAGGACAGACAGTTATCCTTGGCCATCGGGCACGAGCACACACACACACACACACAATGCCACCGCAAAACCCATCTCCTTGGTCCTTTACAAAACTCAAACTCGCCAGCATTTAATTTGTGTTTGCTGGAAGGGAAAGGAAAGTCAGTTGAGCGTGGCCGGAAAATTGAATTAAGTGGTTAGAGATACATTCTTGATTTTTAATTACCGATTTCCAGGCAGATCCCGGCACCAGGTACCAGGTAACTGGCAACTGGCAACCCGGGGAATGGAACTGGAATGGCTCACTCAATCAAATGTGTGTAATGAACTTATTTACACACTTTCCGTGACGAAATTTGATGGGCGCTTGCGGTTGAGCTGAGTTTGCCAAATGAAATTCGGGAATGTCACCCACAGACGATGCCGAGCATCCAGGCATCCCAGCATCCACCCCCGGGAATACCCAGTACCAGGAGGACACCAACCCCCAATCATCTCTGACTTTGCCTTTTGACACGCAAAGCAACACTGGCCTAAAAAAATATAAATGTTTCAAAGCGTTAAATAGGTTTTCAGCTCGTGTTTATTGTTTATGGATAACAGGTCGATAACGTACCGAAAGCTCTATATGATTATCGATTTATATCGATATTTGGGTGATATTTGGATTACGTTCCGTTAAAACCCTTTAAAAGCTTTTCATCTGCTATTTTGAAACTCAAGTATTTTTTGGGTATGTACATATCTTATCGATACATTAATATAGTGTCGATAATAAATCGAAAAATCTATTCGATTAGCAATATTTCATATACGGATGACGATCTCAGAAATCGATATTTATCATATAATTAATTTGAATCGTTTTACTACTAAATATATACTTATTCCAGAAAATACACTAACTGCATTCTATTTATAAAATCTTTTTCTATTAGATTTCATTGTTCTTGATCGATATTTCTTTTTGGGTTTAATTTACTAACATTTTTTTTCTCTCTGCAACGACCCCAGAATCGTGTGGAATCCACCTCTTTCCCGACCTAAATATTACAAAGTGTTTTTGCGCCCGCGGCCCTGCGTACCACAAAAGGGGCGTTCTATTTGGCAGGAGAAATGGGGAAAGACCGGGGAACGGGGCGACGTTTATTGGCAATAATTATGGCAGGCAGCAGATCAACACCCAAACATCCACTGGGGCGACCCCAATTCCGGGCCAGCTCCATTCCTCCATTCCGCCTTCGAGGCCAGCAGACAATGTCAAAGTGTGATTTTTCGCTTGAAATACTTTGGCGCAAATGCCGGCGACGGCCGCCCTTGTCTCCCCAACTGAATGTCGAGTTCGAGTTCTGAAAAATATGTTTTACTGGCATTTTGAATTATGCTCGAGTGCTATTGTATTATGCCTTATATATAGACGAGTGGGGAGGCTGTTGTGGGTGGATAGCGGACTGAAATTGAAATTTATCTTATATTTATTGAATGCAGATTGTGACAGTGATGAAATGTAGGGTTGGAGGCATAATTTCTTTTAGTAATTGGGCAAGGAAATTAATAGGAAAAAGGGGGTCATCCTATATCCCATTAGGAAGGTTAAATAATACTAAAAATGTATAAGATGTTATTTCCTTTTCTTTTATTTGTGCATACTGCGAATTAAATTAAATTACAGGAATACAAATTGCGTAACGTATTTAAAATAATTCTCTCTTTCTTTATAATTCCGAATAAAAAATCTCATTTAGCTACATAAAACGTCTTTCCATCTGCCTGCATTTCAAGTCACATCTGAAGTGGATGCGACTCTCGACCAGAAACGATTTTAATGTATATTATATTCAGCATTTAAGGATTAAATTTCCTGGAAGTGAGTGTGTGCTTCCCGGGGCTTCATCTGCCCAGCACCCGCTCTTTCTTACACTGGGAGGAAAATCACTGGGAATTAAGAGCATTAAGATCACAATAATAAACAGATGAATAATGGAAGTACCATATTTCCACGTCGAAGTTTCGTCTTATATGTGTCTGATCGTGCTCGGTTACTTTTTGAAGTGAAACTTCTTTAGGCGCGTAATAGATTTCGGGGACGGAGTCAAACCGAGTCAGGATCGTCACGAAAATCGGCGATACCCCTACCACCACTCACCGTTCACTGTCCCTCTCTCACCATATCCGCTTGCTGAGGTGGTACAGAATACAAAAGAAAAGATAAGAGAGAGGAATACTAGAAGTTTCACTTCTGTCGTGCGTAGGCTTAACACACCACTTTTTTCTAATAACCACAAGGGCTTTATTTTGTCTTAGCTTTTTCCTTGTATTTCATTTAATACCTTTTTCGCTCAGTGCTCTCAAACTTCGAGATCATCAGCGGCCATCATGCGAGGGCTGCTGCTGCTGGCTGCGCCTGCGTTTCGAACAGTTTCGAGGCCAAGCACAACATGGAGGGCCGGCGCACAATAATCACTTGAGCATATATAAATGCAAAGTAAACTTGTGTTTTTGTACATGTGTATACTTTACACATAACTTGGTTTTGTTGGCATTATGTGCGCATTTCAATAATAACCGGGGGACTCACAATGAACACGCGAGTGGCCACAAAGGACGCGAGCGAGTATATAGTGTGCCCATTGTGAGGATGTGTGTGCTCCTTTGTTCGCCTCCTTTGTGCAATGTGTTAAAAAGTTGTAAGCATTCTTACTTGCTCAATGCCCCGATACCAATACCGATACCGATACCTCGATGCCATATCCCGAATCCGATGCCAATTGCAATTGAGGCTCGCGCAGGCGCGGCGGCATCTTGAATTTCTTCGATTCCCATTCCCAGCACATCCTGCACCCAAGTTGGGTTTCCAGGGACTGGATTTTTATGAAATTGTAATTCAATTAAATGCCCAAGTAGGAAGTTCTGCTCCTCCTTTGTTCGGATAATTGTGGTTGTAATTGATATTTGCTCGGCTGGCAATTCAATTAAGTGCTTCGACAAAAGATTAATTGTCCGTGTGGGCGAGGCCGTCGTGACTGGAATTGTTCCAGCGAAGAATGTGTGTCCCGATCAGTGCTGCCGTTGAAATTTAATATTTATTATAGCTTGGTAGTCAATATAAAATAGGAAAAATGAATTAAATATTATAATTTAAATGATCTTGACGATTAAAGCTAAGTGAGCTGTGTGTTTTTTGCAATTGTATAATAAATATGCATCCTAAAATTTATATTCTTCCAAGCCCAGCTCTAATAATGATAGTTCTTATAGGTTATAATCGTTTATTCGCTAAGTTTGTCTTTTTCCTTTCCAGTTTGTTCTTAGAGTCTTTTCTGAGTGTTACCGTTTTTACGAGATGGAAAAATGCGTAGTATTCCAGAGATCGCAAAGGCGTTAGCGCATGCGAAGAGGAAGATGATTAATACTAAACAAATGTTATCTGTTTTAAATTTAGATTTGGCGCTATTCTGCCCAAACAATGGGAGTTATCAGACAATTAAGTACTTTTCACTTAAGGTTACTCCTGGGTTTAAGTCCTTAAAGAAGATATTAAGCTATAGGTGTGTTTTTAGTTTTCCTATTTAAGTTTTTAAAATATTTTAACAATAGTTTCCTTTAATTTTCAAGAGAATGCGCCTTGGAAAGATGTTCGCTCAATGATACTTTCGTCTTTCTATTATATATTATCTATTTTTATATTTTTTTAAGGTAACACCCAATAAAAACCAAGACATTTCTATCCAGAAAAGAAGGTAAATAGTGTCAGCTCTGGTCCAGCTCCCCAGCAGCTGCAACAGAATGACAAGGCGACCATTCTCGAGCGGCTCACATACACATCGCTCATACGCAGTGGATGCCAGCACGAGCCTTGGGTTATAAATTGTACTATGTCACACGCATGACGTCAAATCGAAATGCCTTGTAATGCGAACAAGTTAATGCGGCACATGGCGAATTATGTTTCGACATAACCGAGAATCGAGAACGGAGAACGGAGAACTGAGAACTGAGAACCGAGCAGCGGGTAAGCGATAAAAGACAAAATAACTTTGTTAACGAGGCTCTTAAGCACATGCACACGCCCCCTTTCCACGCACGACGCCCCCCTTAAGACAAACGCACAACAAATGGTTGTCACTCGGTGGTTACCCCTTCTCCGCTGATCCCTTTCCTCTCTCATACACACACACTCGCTGGCAAGGACGTGAAAATGTCAGTGGAAAAATGCCAAACGACTTCTTGACAGGGAGAGAAAAAAAGATGCCCAGATCATGTCAAGCTTGAAAGGATTATTATTTATCAACGATTATTGCCTATATTATTAATATAATAATAAACACTTATATATACTTATACTTATTTACTATTGTATACGTTTATTTATTTTTTTATAATTAATGCAACAGGCTTGAAAAGTGTAAAGATATATTTTATTATCCAAAATGTCAATACATTTATTGCGTTCATCATGCAAGACTTTTTTTAAAATAGTTAAAATATATTTAATTCGAGTAATATGCATTTAAAAGTCTTTCTAAAATGTTATTATTACTCAGAATATTTTCCTTACTGTGCAGGAATGGGACTTTTCTCTGTGAGATGTGGAATAAAAGCTATCAGAAAGGAGGAGGCACATTATCCTTTCGAGAAATGCTAATGTTATAGCAGCCACCAGCCACCAACCATATAACCGAAAAAAGATAAATATGCAAATGTGTTTTTTCTTGTCTTGCCAAGCTTCTTTCTCGGTTTTTTTCCTCCTTCCATTTATCCATTTGGCATAGTTGCGGTCGCTATATGAAGAGTCGTTAATGTGCTGCTTGATATCCTTTTTTATTTCTTAATATTTGGTAGAGACTTTCTGAGTGCTTTCGGAGTTACAGATGATGTTTGACATTTACAAAATGAAATACGGACCTTATGGACTTCAGATTTTCTTACTTATAAAACCTGAATTGAATTATCTAATTTATTGACTAAAATATATATATGTAAATTTGTTAGGGCATTAAAAAGTCACCAAAGGACTTCTATAAATAAATGTTCCACTTAGACTGCATTGAATTTCGAAATTAAATATTTTTGGCTATCTTCTTCGAGTTTTTTCCCTTTTTTTTCGCTACAGCAATTTATACACTAAACGTAATTTAAATAAAAATCTGCGTAAATTGCAGACATACGCCCATTTCCAGGACAGTGATCTGGGGGCAAGAGTTCGGGTTCCGGAGACAAAGGAAAGGATGCAGGAGGGCCAGTCAGAACTGCATCCTTTGTGTCGTGACTAATTCGGTTACGCTTCGGGAATCGGGAATCGAGACTCGATAAAGCGATAACCATTTGCAGAAGGCATTCGGTTAACTGCGCGTGTCATTACAAATTATTAACAATTCCAAGTGGAGGCCAGAGGCCAGAGTCCTGAGGCCAAGCCCAAGCCTTCGACGAGAAATGCCAAACAAAAGTCGGAAGTTGTCAAAGAATTTCCCATCGGGGTGTTTTGGGTGACGAGCGAACAAGGAGTTTGCATGATTTAAATGCCATTTTAATTGAGTTTCAGCCGGAGCCCAGAGCTACATATGGATGTATATATGGATGAACCCCCCGTTGGTGTGCAATGCCAACAAGCGCTTTTCGACCGCATTCAAATGAAATTTGCCACCAGCTGCGAGAACTGAAGCTCGGGAGCAGATCGGAGCTTGTGCGTCCTCCTCCTCCTCCGATTGGGAAACATGTCGCACGCCGCTCACAGGACGAAGTAACAACGCCAACTATGTACTATGTCTGCCTTTATAATAGGGCACAAAACTCTAGTGGATTTTGCAAATAAATAATAGAGAAATAAAGAATAAGAGAAAAAAGTTTTATTTACCCTGCTAAAGTGGGTTTAGGACATTTATTTATCTATAAATAATATGTAAAGTATTTAAACATTGCTGTAAATATTATAAAATTCGGTTTTCTCAGACTTGGCATTTATATATATTATTGTAAACATTTTTACATACTTTATTGCATAGTATTTAGATTTGTTTATATTTTGAAAGGATAATACCTATTTATATAAATTTTGATGCTTTAAAATAGCCCTAAATTAATGCTATAAGAGTTCTTGTGTCCCCCCGTAGATGATCGTTAGTAATAGAAGAGCGAAGTGTGTATGTGCTAGAGCTGATAGCTTTTATCTATCGATAAATATCGCATTTAGAGATGGAAAATTTTGTAAACTTAAGGCTGGCTATGCTTAGCTTAAATGTTAGCCAAATCCGTTTCTAAAACAAAAAATGACCATTATTTTGACCAAAGCTGTGAATATACCCCCTTTTGTGTGTGTGGGCTGCAGAGCCATGTGGTCAGGTCTCCAGGACTCAGGAATACAAGACTCACAACTGCCATTCTAGCGCCATTGCTGTGCTCGCAATTATGAAACTATCCCGAAAGTCCTGACAGCATTTCCGGCTGCCATTGTGCGAGTGTGTGCGTGGTATCTTTGAAACTTTTCCCATTGGCTGATGTGTCCTGATGTCCTCCTGCCATTGTGCTTGGCGGCTAACGCAAACGGGAGCGCGAACTCGATCTCGAAATCAATATCAGTTGTATCCTTCAGCAGCAACAAAAGAAGCTGAAGCCGCGCTGATTGACAGAAACAATTCAAATAAAGGAGCATATATATATGTATATAGGAGCAGTGGGAAGGGGTGGAGGACGGACACACAATCGGAGAGAACAACCCTTCAACACTCAACTACATTTTGATTAAAATTTCATTTGTAGCTGCGCTTCCAAATACAATACATTTATTTCCTTTGAGTCCTTACTAACACTCGCACACACAGAGAGAGGGAAACGGAAAACTACTCGAACAACAAAGCGCACAAAAGCGGGTCCTTTTCAGTTTTATTTGATTATATATATTCGCTTTGTGTGTTTTTAGTTGCTTCTGCTGCCGCTTGTCAACATTCCGAAGTTCCAAAAGGGGTTGGCAGAGCGAGTCCTGGACCCCGAACCGGAGTCCTTGGCCAGCCAACTGCCATTCGTCCGTTTGTGAAATAAAATGTATAACTTCCATTATTATTTTTTTTATTATTTAGTCCGTTGGCCGCTTGTCGCCTCACTGACGCCCCCATTTATAATTCTTCTTTTTTTCTTTTGCACACAGTAAAAAATACAATAATTGTTGAGCTTTGGTAGTATGAAGGAGTTTTTTTTATTAGTTTTATTATAGTTTTGCGCTAATGAGAAAAATGTGATTTAAAGGAAACCAAACCCAAATAATACTTTTTTGTATAAATCTATTCGATAACTTTATTTTTCTCTAATTATTCCACACATTATTATTTCATTCAAAATACTTAATAATGTTTTTATTTGCAAGAAAATGTGAAACAATCTATTTTAAACAGGGACCGTAAATAAGAGTTATGAGTTTGAAAAAATTGAAGACCTTCAAAGCTTTCAACGAAAAAATGAAAAATACGTATTCTTTTTTTTTTTAACGGCCAAACACGGCATTATTACTTTTCCTTTTAAATCTATAAGACTGGTGAATTAAAAAAAAAAAAAAAAGGAGTCGTATGCTGACTTTTGTCCGCCACTGTATGTGTGGCACGTCGAGTTGCGAGATCCATGTGGATTGCATTGGTCGACTAAGACCCCAATTAAATTAAAATAATTGATTCGTTCTTCAGTTAAATGTGTGCCAAATCAATTAGTCAACACCTCCTCTATAAATCTGTTATTTTTGGTTCACTTTACAGTTGTTATGAGAGTGTCCAGACGAAATGTTAAAATGGAGCCCACTTTTAATTGTCATACTTTTTCAAGTGCCACGTGGCCACTTCCTCCTGGTGAGTTTTAGTGGATTGAAATAATTTCTATCTCCTTACTAAAATGTCCTTAAAGACGGAACAGGAGTTGCCCTCAGATTTATCTGCATATATTGAT